>JAJSRW010001848.1:0-25124 GCA_022414725.1 Microglena sp. YARC | reverse complement strand
AATACACGACTGGAAGTATATGCAACACATAGATAGTGGAAGCGAATAAATGGACCTATGAACACCATAGATTTGAACAAATTAAATGGAATATGAAAGGACATAGTATGGAACAAGCATAAATTGGAACTATGAACACATAGATAATACAAATAGATGGATATATACACATAGATATTGAAAACAAAATAATGGATAATGAACTCATAGACTATGAACAAATAAATGGAGCTAAATGAACACATGATATGAAACAAATAAATGGAGTAATGAACACAATAGATATGAACAATAAATGGATAATGACAACATGAGTATGAAACATAAATGGATATGATAACACATAGTATGAAAACACAATAAATGGATTATGAAGCACATAGGATAATGAACAAAACGAAGAAGGAACGATATGGACATACTCTACAGAGAGGATGGTGAACAATGAATGGATATAGGGACACATAGAGGATTGAACAATAAATGGCATTAGGGAGACGGACCATAGAATATGAAACAATGATAGGGAATGGATATGAACACATAAGATATGGAAGAGTTGAAATTGATATTGTTATCACTCGTAATACCTAATAGATTAGAACATAAAGATATGAGCTTAAAAGTGTAAATTGGAATATGAATACAAGGTAGGGAATACTTGTAATCCAGCATTATAGAGTGGTATCTCATATCACATATAATGAGATAGTGAAACCCATAGAGGGAACACTATAAATCCAATTAGAGGAGAATGGATGAATGAACACGGAGAATATGCACAATAAATGGATTATGACACATAATATGAACAACATACCACCTGGTTATGCACATACATAGATTATGACAAATAATATTGATATGAAACTCATAGATTGAAAAACTAATGGTACTGAACAACATAGATATGAAATAATGGATATCGACACATAATATGAAAATAAAATGATTGAACCACTAGATAATGAAAAACATACAATGGGTATGAACACATAGATATGACAAATAAATGGATATGAACACATAGATATACAATACCAATGGATATCGACAAAGCATAGATACTGAAACCAAATTAAATGGATATGCAACACATAAGATAATGCAACAAATAAATGGATATGAACATCAGATATGAACACAATAAATGGCATAGAACCATAGATATGACACAAATAAATGGATATGAACCACATAGATATGAACAAATAAATGGATATGAACACATAGATATGAACATGAGATATAACATAAACGTGATATGCACACATAGACTTTACTGAACATTCCATACGATGAGTGAATCAAATAAATGGATTGAAGCAGTAGATAATGAATACAAATTATGGATATGACAACGTAGGGATTGGAACAAATAAATGGAGTAATGAACAATAGATAATGAATAAATCACAATTTGGATATCGATACACATAGATTATCGGTGAAAAATGAATGGAGTCATGAAAACATAAGCAATACGAACAAATAAATGTATATCGAATAATAATGATATGACACAAAATAAGAATGTATAGCCTAGCACACATTAGACTTTTTGAAGGAATTAAGATTTTTGGTTATTTATGTATTACATAGATTTTGACATATAAATGGATATGAACACATTATGGTATGGGACACACCACTAAATGGGATTAATGGAAATTATCATTAGATTATTGCACATTCAATGGATATGACACATAGATATGTAACAAATAAATGGCACTATGACACATAGAATCTGAACACAAATTAATTGGGTAAGTGGATAATCTTAGAGTGTGCTTTCAAATTGACAATATTAGAGATGGATCACATCGGGATATGAACTCACATAGATATATGAAAACAAGGAGGTATGAATGCTGCGGACACATCACGATAATGAGCAAATAAATGTTGAAGAGCTATGGCGAAGTCTCACATGGTTAGATATGAACAAGGACTATAATGGAATATGAACACATATAATATGAAATCTGCCCGCAATTAGATATTGCACCACAAGCTAATCGTATTTGAAATATAGATAGTGATAAAGTCAAGTGGATTGAAACACGGGGATAGATATGAAAAGAATATAAATTGGTCTGAGTTTATGAACACATTATTGTAAATTAATTTAACAAAAGTTAATGGAAATAATAGACACGCTACTCTAGTGAGGTTATTGCAAATCATATAATTAATATTGGTATATTGAGAGAACTCACGTTAGGCTCATTTAACACAGATAATGGGTGTGTAAAGAGATAGAGAATATGAAAAGATTAGTGTTGGAAACTACATAGAAACAACAGTGATTGACTGATACTCAATAAATGTGATATTGTTGAAAACATAATGATATTGATCCATAATAAATAGGTGATATGAACACATTGAGATTGTAATCAATAATGTGAATATAGACACAATAGAATATAAGTTGATCATCTGAACTGATTAATAAAAATGAGTTTATTTTGATATAACTCTAGTAGGTGATGAAAATATAATTGGTATATAGAAGCGTCATAGATATAGAACAGAATAGAAGTGGTATATGAAACTAGTATGAACAAATAAATGGATATGAACACAGAAGATATAGAAAATTAAATGGATTGAACCATAAAGAATATGAAACAATAAATGGATATTGAACATCATAGATTATGGACAATAAAGGATGATGAACACATTAGATATGAACCACTCCAATGCAAGTAGTGGGGAACTCAATAGAGTAGTGGAACAAAAATGATGGATATGAAGGCCAATAAGATATTTGAACACATAGATATGAACAGGAACTAAAAATGAGATGTCTGATTCTATGTAGATTTCATATAGATATTACCGTAGAGTAGTAAAAAGATGTTGGAAGATTATATTTCTGACAATGTAGAGATAGATATTGAAGGAAAATATTTTAAATGGATAGTGCTGCAGTAAGAGTATGAAACACAATCTAGGAATGGATATGACTACACAGATATGAATCAAATAAATGGATATGACACACAATTAGACTGAGTTTCTAGGAAATAAAATGATAACAAATTAAATGGGAATACTGAACACATAGAATCATGAACAATAAATTGTGAGGTTATGAACCACATCATATGAATATTGAAACAAATAAAGTGGATATTGAACAGGGAACAATAAGATATCGTAACAAAAGGGTAAATGGCCAATATATAGAACATTCATAGAACTATCAATCTTTTTAAACTAATTTTAAGATGGATATATGAACACATTAGAGGTGTGATACACACTTAGATATGAACAAATAAATGGATTATGTAACAAATAGAGATATTTCGAAGCAAATAGGATTATGTTGACCAATACTAAATAGATAATGCTTGGGTGAATTAAATGAACACATAACGACCTATTCGAAAAATAAATAATTGTGTATATGAAACTTAATTAGTTAATCTTATAACAGAATAGGTAGAACAAATAAATGGTGAAAATATGAAACACATAGATAATTGAACAAATAAATGGATGAATGTACACACTGATGATATTGAACAACTACAATGGATGCAGTAGACTTAATTGAACAAATATCTGTGAGGTAGTTGATCTAAATAGATATACTGAACACAATAAATGGATATGAACACATAGATATGAACGCTATGAAAAACAATAAATGGATATGAACACATACGATATAGAACAAATAAATGGATAATGAACACATAGATATGACAAATAAATGGAATATGAACACATAGATACGAACGAACATTAGTTAATATATGGAACACATAGCATTATTGGAAACAATAAGATGGATATAATGCCAACACATGTATTCTTGGAGATAAATAAATGGATAAATATGAATAACATATTTACAAGCGATAGATGATAGTACAAATTATAATTCGGACTATCCGATAACACATAGGATATGAACAGAATAAATATATGAACACTAGAAGAAGAAATAGATAAACACATATAGATATGAAACAAATAATGGGATATCGTATGAACACATGAAGAACAAGAGAAGATATGAACACATAGATATACAGAAGTAATGGAGGTATGAACACATAGATATGAACCAACATAAATGTGATATTTGGATTTATTTGAACTCTACATCTAATGAGATATTAGAAAAAACTAGATGGGTATGAGAACAAATAAATGGACTATGAACAGCAACTAGAATGGGTATGCACTCATAAACCCTGAACGATATAAAACATAACATGGGACATATGAACCGATAAAACACAGTTAAGACAAGTGCAAATGGTATGAATTTTGGGTGACACATAGATTATGAACAAATTAAATATGAGACTATGAACACATAGATATGAACAAATAAATGGTATGAACCGGTACAGTGACGAGTGAAGGAAACACTGCAGATATATTCACATTATATATATGAGACACATAATATGAATCACATATGATCACCAAATAATCAGAGACGGATATGAATCACAAAGTAAGATAGATTAATGTTTAATTTCAAGGAATAATTTGGAACTAATGAAACATTTTTGAATTTTACATATTGAATAGGATAGATGGAGATAGTGGAACAGCACAGGAATAAGCAGAAAAATGGGATGGAGTGAGATCATAGTATATTTAGAAATATTAAAATTGGATATTAGAACGATCATATGCATATGAACAAGGCTAGCAATGTTAGATATAAGAAAATCCACGTGATTATGAACCAAATAAATTGATATGAAACAATAGATATCGAACAAATAATTGGTATGAACACATAGTACTACTGACAATATGGAGTGATAGAAAATTCGAGCAGTGAGTGAATTATAGAAACAAATACCAATAGATGACTGAACACATGATGTATTTAACCTTGAATCATAAGATATTGAACACATGAATTAAATGGATATAGAACAAAACATAGATTTGAAAGTGTGCTACACCTAGTAAAGTTGGATATAGAACTACATAGGATTGACAAATGGAACTAGTAATCTGGACTACTAGACCAGAGTTACTCTATGAACAAATACATAATGGATCATTGAAAGCAAATAGATATGACAAATAAATGGTTATGTAAACAGAAATGAGAGTATTTGAACAGTAAGAAGTATGCAGCTCAAATAAATGAGTAGAACACCGAACTCAGAATAGTGCATAGACAGTGGGATATACGATTTTTATATAGAAGCAAGATAAATGGAATTATGAATTACCATAGATATGACCGAAGTATAAATGGGATGACCACAGATAGAATCACATAGACTAGTGATTAATAAATGTCATGATAAAACACATCTAGATATTGAACACAAATAAACCATGGTGGATATGACATGGACATCCATATAGAACAAAATATGTTTACAATAATGGAACAATCATTTAAGATGCGAACACTGATATGAACAAATAAGAAGGGATATGAAACAGTAGATTGAACAAATTAAATGGTATGATAAATGGGCATATGAACACATAGATATAACAATAGATGAACACATGAAACAAATATGTAGAATAAATAAAATGGATGAACAACATATGAAACATAGAATATGATCGAAGAGGGTAATAGTGATTATAAACAATGAACAGAAACATTGAATGGATATGAACACATGAACAAATACATATGAACAAATAAATGGATATGAACACTAATAGATATGAACAAATAGAAGGAGTGAAAAATGAAATTGGTAATGACAAATAAATGGATTATGAACACAAAATGAGATGGATAGTGAATAGATATGAACAAATAAATGGATATGAACACATAGATAGGATATGAAAATCATAGATAGTGAAAGATGATGGAATGGATATGAACAAATAATGGGATATGAACCACATAGATATGATACAAATAAATGGATATGAACACATAGATATGAACAAAATAAATGGATATGAACACATAGATTGAACAAATAAATGGATATGAAACATATGATACATAGATATGAACAATAATAAATGGATATGAACACATAGATAGAACAAAATGGATATGAACACATAGATATGAACAAATAATGGATATGAACACATAGATATGAACACATAAATGGATATGAACACATAGATATGAACAAATAAATGGATATGAACACATAGATATGAACAAATAAAAATAAATGGATATGAACACATAGATATGAACAAATTAAATGGGATATGAACACATAGATATGAACAAATAAAATGGGATATGAACACATAGATATGAACAAATAAATAGGATATGAACACATATAGATATGAACAAAATAACATAAATGATATACATAGATATGAACAAATAAATTATGAACACATATGAACACAATGGATATGAACACATAGATATGAACAAATAAATGGATATGAACACATAGATATGGATATGAACACATAGATATGAACAAATAAATGGATATGAACACATAGATATGAACAAATAAATGATATGAACACATAGATATGAACAAATAAATGGATATGAACACATAGATATGAACAAATAAATGGATATGAACACACATAGATATGAACAAATAAATGGATATGAACACATAGATATGAACAAATAAATGGATATGAACACATAGATATGAACAAATAAATGGATATGAACACATAGATATGAACAAATAAATGGATATGAACACATAGATATGAACAAATAAATGATATGAACACATAGATATGAACAAATAAATGGATATGAACACATAGATATGAACAAATAAATGGATATGAACACATAGATATGAACAAATAAATGGATATGAACACATAGATATGAACAAATAAATGGATATGAACACATAGATATGAACAAATAAATGGATATGAACACATAGATATGAACAAATAAATGGATATGAACACATAGATATGAACAAATAAATGGATATGAACACATAGATATGAACAAATAAATGGATATGAACACATAGATATGAACAAATAAATGATATGAACACATAGATATGAACAAATAAATGGATATGACACATAGATATGAACAAATAAATGGATATGAACACATAGATATGAACAAATAAATGGATATGAACACATAGATATGAACAAATAAATGGATATGAACACATAGATATGAACAAATAAATGGATATGAACACATAGATATGAACAAATAAATGGATATGAACACATAGATATGAACAAATAAATGATATGAACACATAGATATGAACAAATAAATGGATATGAACACATAGATATGAACAAATAAATGGATATGAACACATAGATATGAACAAATAAATGGATATGAACACATAGATATGAACAAATAAATGGATATGAACACATAGATATGAACAAATAAATGGATATGAACACATAGATATGAACAAATAAATGGATATGAACACATAAAGATATGAACAAATAAATGGATATGAACACATAGATATGAACAAATAAATGGATATGAACACATAGATATGAACAAATAAATGGATATGAACACATAGATATGAACAAATAAATGGATATGAACACATAGATATGAACAAATAAATGGATATGAACACATAGATATGAACAAATAAATGGATATGATAACACATAGATATGAACAAATAAATGGATATGAACACATAGATATGAACAAATAAATGGATATGAACACATAGATATGAACAAATAAATGGATATGAAACACATAGATATGAACAAATAAATGGATATGAACACATAGATATGAACAAATAAATGGATATGAACACATAGATATGAACAAATAAATGGATATGAACACATAGATATGAACAAATAAATGGATATGAACACATAGATATGAACAAATAAATGGATATGAACACATAGATATGAACAAATAAATGGATATGAACACATAGATATGAACAAATAAATGGATATGAACACATAGATATGAACAAATAAATGGATATGAACACATAGATATGAACAAATAAATGGATATGAACACATAGATATGAACAAATAAATGGATATGAACACATAGATATGAACAAATAAATGGATATGAACACATAGATATGAACAAATAAATGGATATGAACACATAGATATGAACAAATAAATGGATATGAACACATAGATATGAACAAATAAATGGATATGAACACATAGATATGAACAAATAATGGATATGAACACATAGATATGAACACATAGATATGAACAAATAAATGGATATGAACACATAGATATGAACAAATAAATGGATATGAACACATAGATATGAACAAATAAATGGATATGAACACATAGATATGAACAAATAAATGGATATGAACACATAGATATGAACAAATAAATGGATATGAACACATAGATATGAACAAATAAATGGATATGAACACATAGATATGAACAAATAAATGGATATGAACACATAGATATGAACAAATAAATGGATATGAACACATAGATATGAACAAATAAATGGATATGAACACATAGATATGAACAAATAAATGGATATGAACACATAGATATGAACAAATAAATGGATATGAACACATAGATATGAACAAATAAATGGATATGAACACATAGATATGAACAAATAAATGGATATGAACACATAGATATGAACAAATAAATGGATATGAACACATAGATATGAACAAATAAATGGATATGAACACATAGATATGAACAAATAAATGGATATGAACACATAGATATGAACAAATAAATGGATATGAACACATAGATATGAACAAATAAATGGATATGAACACATAGATATGAACAAATAAATGGATATGAACACATAGATATGAACAAATAAATGGATATGAACACATAGATATGAACAAATAAATGGATATGAACACATAGATATGAACAAATAAATGGATATGAACACATAGATATGAACAAATAAATGGATATGAACACATAGATATGAACAAATAAATGGATATGAACACATAGATATGAACAAATAAATGGATATGAACACATAGATATGAACAAATAAATGGATATGAACACATAGATATGAACAAATAAATGGATATGAACACATAGATATGAACAAATAAATGGATATGAACACATAGATATGAACAAATAAATGGATATGAACACATAGATATGAACAAATAAATGGATATGAACACATAGATATGAACAAATAAATGGATATGAACACATAGATATGAACAAATAAATGGATATGAACACATAGATATGAACAAATAAATGGATATGAACACATAGATATGAACAAATAAATGGATATGAACACATAGATATGAACAAATAAATGGATATGAACACATAGATATGAACAAATAAATGGATATGAACACATAGATATGAACAAATAAATGGATATGAACACATAGATATGAACAAATAAATGGATATGAACACATAGATATGAACAAATAAATGGATATGAACACATAGATATGAACAAATAAATGGATATGAACACATAGATATGAACAAATAAATGGATATGAACACATAGATATGAACAAATAAATGGATATGAACACATAGATATGAACAAATAAATGGATATGAACACATAGATATGAACAAATAAATGGATATGAACACATAGATATGAACAAATAAATGGATATGAACACATAGATATGAACAAATAAATGGATATGAACACATAGATATGAACAAATAAATGGATATGAACACATAGATATGAACAAATAAATGGATATGAACACATAGATATGAACAAATAAATGGATATGAACACATAGATATGAACAAATAAATGGATATGAACACATAGATATGAACAAATAAATGGATATGAACACATAGATATGAACAAATAAATGGATATGAACACATAGATATGAACAAATAAATGGATATGAACACATAGATATGAACAAATAAATGGATATGAACACATAGATATGAACAAATAAATGGATATGAACACATAGATATGAACAAATAAATGGATATGAAACACATAGATATGAACAAATAAATGGATATGAACACATAGATATGAACAAATAAATGGATATGAACACATAGATATGAACAAATAAATGGATATGAACACATAGATATGAACAAATAAATGGATATGAACACATAGATATGAACAAATAAATGGATATGAACACATAGATATGAACAAATAAATGGATATGAACACATAGATATGAACAAATAAATGGATATGAACACATAGATATGAACAAATAAATGGTATGAACACATAGATATGAACAAATAAATGGATATGAACACATAGATATGAACAAATAAATGGATATGAACACATAGATATGAACAAATAAATGGATATGAACACATAGATATGAACAAATAAATGGATATGAACACATAGATATGAACAAATAAATGGATATGAACACATAGATATGAACAAATAAATGGATATGAACACATAGATATGAACAAATAAATGGATATGAACACATAGATATGAACAAATAAATGGATATGAACACATAGATATGAACAAATAAATGGATATGAAACACATAGATATGAACAAATAAATGGATATGAACACATAGATATGAACAAATAAATGGATATGAACACATAGATATGAACAAATAAATGGATATGAACACATAGATATGAACAAATAAATGGATATGAACACATAGATATGAAACAAATAAATGGATATGAACACATAGATATGAACAAATAAATGGATATGAACACATAGATATGAACAAATAAATGGATATGAACACATAGATATGAACAAATAAATGGATATGAACACATAGATATGAACAAATAAATGGATATGAACACATAGATATGAACAAATAAATGGATATGAACACATAGATATGAACAAATAAATGGATATGAACACATAGATATGAACAAATAAATGGATATGAACACATAGATATGAACAAATAAATGGATATGAACACATAGATATGAACAAATAAATGGATATGAACACATAGATATGAACAAATAAATGGATATGAACACATAGATATGAACAAATAAATGGATATGAACACATAGATATGAACAAATAAATGGATATGAACACATAGATATGAACAAATAAATGGATATGAACACATAGATATGAACAAATAAATGGATATGAACACATAGATATGAACAAATAAATGGATATGAACACATAGATATGAACAAATAAATGGATATGAACACATAGATATGAACAAATAAATGGATATGAACACATAGATATGAACAAATAAATGGATATGAACACATAGATATGAACAAATAAATGGATATGAACACATAGATATGAACAAATAAATGGATATGAACACATAGATATGAACAAATAAATGGATATGAACACATAGATATGAACAAATAAATGGATATGAACACATAGATATGAACAAATAAATGGATATGAACACATAGATATGAACAAAATAAATGGATATGAACACATAGATATGAACAAATAAATGGATATGAACACATAGATATGAACAAATAAATGGATATGAACACATAGATATGAACAAATAAATGGATATGAACACATAGATATGAACAAATAAATGGATATGAACACATAGATATGAACAAATAAATGGATATGAACACATAGATATGAACAAATAAATGGATATGAACACATAGATATGAACAAATAAATGGATATGAACACATAGATATGAACAAATAAATGGATATGAACACATAGATATGAACAAATAAATGGATATGAACACATAGATATGAACAAATAAATGGATATGAACACATAGATATGAACAAATAAATGGATATGAACACATAGATATGAACAAATAAATGGATATGAACACATAGATATGAACAAATAAATGGATATGAACACATAGATATGAACAAATAAATGGATATGAACACATAGATATGAACAAATAAATGGATATGAACACAAATAAATGGATATGAACACATAGATATGAACAAATAAATGGATATGAACACATAGATATGAACAAATAAATGGATATGAACACATAGATATGAACAAATAAATGGATATGAACACATAGATATGAACAAATAAATGGATATGAACACATAGATATGAACAAATAAATGGATATGAACACATAGATATGAACAAATAAATGGATATGAACACATAGATATGAACAAATAAATGGATATGAACACATAGATATGAACAAATAAATGGATATGAACACATAGATATGAACAAATAAATGGATATGAACACATAGATATGAACAAATAAATGGATATGAACACATAGATATGAACAAATAAATGGATATGAACACATAGATATGAACAAATAAATGGATATGAACACATAGATATGAACAAATAAATGGATATGAACACATAGATATGAACAAATAAATGGATATGAACACATAGATATGAACAAATAAATGGATATGAACACATAGATATGAACAAATAAATGGATATGAACACATAGATATGAACAAATAAATGGATATGAACACATAGATATGAACAAATAAATGGATATGAACACATAGATATGAACAAATAAATGGATATGAACACATAGATATGAACAAATAAATGGATATGAACACATAGATATGAACAAATAAATGGATATGAACACATAGATATGAACAAATAAATGGATATGAACACATAGATATGAACAAATAAATGGATATGAACACATAGATATGAACAAATAAATGGATATGAACACATAGATATGAACAAATAAATGGATATGAACACATAGATATGAACAAATAAATGGATATGAACACATAGATATGAACAAATAAATGGATATGAACACATAGATATGAACAAATAAATGGATATGAACACATAGATATGAACAAATAAATGGATATGAACACATAGATATGAACAAATAAATGGATATGAACACATAGATATGAACAAATAAATGGATATGAACACATAGATATGAACAAATAAATGGATATGAACACATAGATATGAACAAATAAATGGATATGAACACATAGATATGAACAAATAAATGGATATGAACACATAGATATGAACAAATAAATGGATATGAACACATAGATATGAACAAATAAATGGATATGAACACATAGATATGAACAAATAAATGGATATGAACACATAGATATGAACAAATAAATGGATATGAACACATAGATATGAACAAATAAATGGATATGAACACATAGATATGAACAAATAAATGGATATGAACACATAGATATGAACAAATAAATGGATATGAAACACATAGATATGAACAAATAAATGGATATGAACACATAGATATGAACAAATAAATGGATATGAACACATAGATATGAACAAATAAATGGATATGAACACATAGATATGAACAAATAAATGGATATGAACACATAGATATGAACAAATAAATGGATATGAACACATAGATATGAACAAATAAATGGATATGAACACATAGATATGAACAAATAAATGGATATGAACACATAGATATGAACAAATAAATGGATATGAACACATAGATATGAACAAATAAATGGATATGAACACATAGATATGAACAAATAAATGGATATGAACACATAGATATGAACAAATAAATGGATATGAACACATAGATATGAACACATAGATATGAACAAATAAATGGATATGAACACATAGATATGAACAAATAAATGGATATGAACACATAGATATGAACAAATAAATGGATATGAACACATAGATATGAACAAATAAATGGATATGAACACATAGATATGAACAAATAAATGGATATGAACACATAGATATGAACAAATAAATGGATATGAACACATAGATATGAACAAATAAATGGATATGAACACATAGATATGAACAAATAAATGGATATGAACACATAGATATGAACAAATAAATGGATATGAACACATAGATATGAACAAATAAATGGATATGAACACATAGATATGAACAAATAAATGGATATGAACACATAGATATGAACAAATAAATGGATATGAACACATAGATATGAACAAATAAATGGATATGAACACATAGATATGAACAAATAAATGGATATGAACACATAGATATGAACAAATAAATGGATATGAACACATAGATATGAACAAATAAATGGATATGAACACATAGATATGAACAAATAAATGGATATGAACACATAGATATGAACAAATAAATGGATATGAACACATAGATATGAACAAATAAATGGATATGAACACATAGATATGAACAAATAAATGGATATGAACACATAGATATGAACAAATAAATGGATATGAACACATAGATATGAACAAATAAATGGATATGAACACATAGATATGAACAAATAAATGGATATGAACACATAGATATGAACAAATAAATGGATATGAACACATAGATATGAACAAATAAATGGATATGAACACATAGATATGAACAAATAAATGGATATGAACACATAGATATGAACAAATAAATGGATATGAACACATAGATATGAACAAATAAATGGATATGAACACATAGATATGAACAAATAAATGGATATGAACACATAGATATGAACAAATAAATGGATATGAACACATAGATATGAACAAATAAATGGATATGAACACATAGATATGAACAAATAAATGGATATGAACACATAGATATGAACAAATAAATGGATATGAACACATAGATATGAACAAATAAATGGATATGAACACATAGATATGAACAAATAAATGGATATGAACACATAGATATGAACAAATAAATGGATATGAACACATAGATATGAACAAATAAATGGATATGAACACATAGATATGAACAAATAAATGGATATGAACACATAGATATGAACAAATAAATGGATATGAACACATAGATATGAACACATAGATATGAACAAATAAATGGATATGAACACATAGATATGAACAAATAAATGGATATGAACACATAGATATGAACAAATAAATGGATATGAACACATAGATATGAACAAATAAATGGATATGAACACATAAATGGATATGAACACATAGATATGAACAAATAAATGGATATGAACACATAGATATGAACAAATAAATGGATATGAACACATAGATATGAACAAATAAATGGATATGAACACATAGATATGAACAAATAAATGGATATGAACACATAGATATGAACAAATAAATGGATATGAACACATAGATATGAACAAATAAATGGATATGAACACATAGATATGAACAAATAAATGGATATGAACACATAGATATGAACAAATAAATGGATATGAACACATAGATATGAACAAATAAATGGATATGAACACATAGATATGAACAAATAAATGGATATGAACACATAGATATGAACAAATAAATGGATATGAACACATAGATATGAACAAATAAATGGATATGAACACATAGATATGAACAAATAAATGGATATGAACACATAGATATGAACAAATAAATGGATATGAACACATAGATATGAACAAATAAATGGATATGAACACATAGATATGAACAAATAAATGGATATGAACACATAGATATGAACAAATAAATGGATATGAACACATAGATATGAACAAATAAATGGATATGAACACATAGATATGAACAAATAAATGGATATGAACACATAGATATGAACAAATAAATGGATATGAACACATAGATATGAACAAATAAATGGATATGAACACATAGATATGAACAAATAAATGGATATGAACACATAGATATGAACAAATAAATGGATATGAACACATAGATATGAACAAATAAATGGATATGAACACATAGATATGAACAAATAAATGGATATGAACACATAGATATGAACAAATAAATGGATATGAACACATAGATATGAACAAATAAATGGATATGAACACATAGATATGAACAAATAAATGGATATGAACACATAGATATGAACAAATAAATGGATATGAACACATAGATATGAACAAATAAATGGATATGAACACATAGATATGAACAAATAAATGGATATGAACACATAGATATGAACAAATAAATGGATATGAACACATAGATATGAACAAATAAATGGATATGAACACATAGATATGAACAAATAAATGGATATGAACACATAGATATGAACAAATAAATGGATATGAACACATAGATATGAACAAATAAATGGATATGAACACATAGATATGAACAAATAAATGGATATGAACACATAGATATGAACAAATAAATGGATATGAACACATAGATATGAACAAATAAATGGATATGAACACATAGATATGAACAAATAAATGGATATGAACACATAGATATGAACAAATAAATGGATATGAACACATAGATATGAACAAATAAATGGATATGAACACATAGATATGAACAAATAAATGGATATGAACACATAGATATGAACAAATAAATGGATATGAACACATAGATATGAACAAATAAATGGATATGAACACATAGATATGAACAAATAAATGGATATGAACACATAGATATGAACAAATAAATGGATATGAACACATAGATATGAACAAATAAATGGATATGAACACATAGATATGAACAAATAAATGGATATGAACACATAGATATGAACAAATAAATGGATATGAACACATAGATATGAACAAATAAATGGATATGAACACATAGATATGAACAAATAAATGGATATGAACACATAGATATGAACAAATAAATGGATATGAACACATAGATATGAACAAATAAATGGATATGAACACATAGATATGAACAAATAAATGGATATGAACACATAGATATGAACAAATAAATGGATATGAACACATAGATATGAACAAATAAATGGATATGAACACATAGATATGAACAAATATAAATGGATATGAACACATAGATATGAACAAATAAATGGATATGAACACATAGATATGAACAAATAAATGGATATGAACACATAGATATGAACAAATAAATGGATATGAACACATAGATATGAACAAATAAATGGATATGAACACATAGATATGAACAAATAAATGGATATGAACACATAGATATGAACAAATAAATGGATATGAACACATAGATATGAACAAATAAATGGATATGAACACATAGATATGAACAAATAAATGGATATGAACACATAGATATGAACAAATAAATGGATATGAACACATAGATATGAACAAATAAATGGATATGAACACATAGATATGAACAAATAAATGGATATGAACACATAGATATGAACAAATAAATGGATATGAACACATAGATATGAACAAATAAATGGATATGAACACATAGATATGAACAAATAAATGGATATGAACACATAGATATGAACAAATAAATGGATATGAACACATAGATATGAACAAATAAATGGATATGAACACATAGATATGAACAAATAAATGGATATGAACACATAGATATGAACAAATAAATGGATATGAACACATAGATATGAACAAATAAATGGATATGAACACATAGATATGAACAAATAAATGGATATGAACACATAGATATGAACAAATAAATGGATATGAACACATAGATATGAACAAATAAATGGATATGAACACATAGATATGAACAAATAAATGGATATGAACACATAGATATGAACAAATAAATGGATATGAAACACATAGATATGAACAAATAAATGGATATGAACACATAGATATGAACAAATAAATGGATATGAACACATAGATATGAACAAATAAATGGATATGAACACATAGATATGAACAAATAAATGGATATGAACACATAGATATGAACAAATAAATGGATATGAACACATAGATATGAACAAATAAATGGATATGAACACATAGATATGAACAAATAAATGGATATGAACACATAGATATGAACAAATAAATGGATATGAACACATAGATATGAACAAATAAATGGATATGAACACATAGATATGAACAAATAAATGGATATGAACACATAGATATGAACAAATAAATGGATATGAACACATAGATATGAACAAATAAATGGATATGAACACATAGATATGAACAAATAAATGGATATGAACACATAGATATGAACAAATAAATGGATATGAACACATAGATATGAACAAATAAATGGATATGAACACATAGATATGAACAAATAAATGGATATGAACACATAGATATGAACAAATAAATGGATATGAACACATAGATATGAACAAATAAATGGATATGAACACATAGATATGAACAAATAAATGGATATGAACACATAGATATGAACAAATAAATGGATATGAACACATAGATATGAACAAATAAATGGATATGATATGAACACATAGATATGAACAAATAAATGGATATGAACACATAGATATGAACAAATAAATGGATATGAACACATAGATATGAACAAATAAATGGATATGAACACATAGATATGAACAAATAAATGGATATGAACACATAGATATGAACAAATAAATGGATATGAACACATAGATATGAACAAATAAATGGATATGAACACATAGATATGAACAAATAAATGGATATGAACACATAGATATGAAACAAATAAATGGATATGAACACATAGATATGAACAAATAAATGGATATGAACACATAGATATGAACAAATAAATGGATATGAACACATAGATATGAACAAATAAATGGATATGAACACATAGATATGAACAAATAAATGGATATGAACACATAGATATGAACAAATAAATGGATATGAACACATAGATATGAACAAATAAATGGATATGAACACATAGATATGAACAAATAAATGGATATGAACACATAGATATGAACAAATAAATGGATATGAACACATAGATATGAACAAATAAATGGATATGAACACATAGATATGAACAAATAAATGGATATGAACACATAGATATGAACAAATAAATGGATATGAACACATAGATATGAACAAATAAATGGATATGAACACATAGATATGAACAAATAAATGGATATGAACACATAGATATGAACAAATAAATGGATATGAACACATAGATATGAACAAATAAATGGATATGAACACATAGATATGAACAAATAAATGGATATGAACACATAGATATGAACAAATAAATGGATATGAACACATAGATATGAACAAATAAATGGATATGAACACATAGATATGAACAAATAAATGGATATGAACACATAGATATGAACAAATAAATGGATATGAACACATAGATATGAACAAATAAATGTGGATATGAACACATAGATATGAACAAATAAATGGATATGAACACATAGATATGAACAAATAAATGGATATGAACACATAGATATGAACAAATAAATGGATATGAACACATAGATATGAACAAATAAATGGATATGAACACATAGATATGAACAAATAAATGGATATGAAACACATAGATATGAACAAATAAATGGATATGAACACATAGATATGAACAAATAAATGGATATGAACACATAGATATGAACAAATAAATGGATATGAACACATAGATATGAACAAATAAATGGATATGAACACATAGATATGAACAAATAAATGGATATGAACACATAGATATGAACAAATAAATGGATATGAACACATAGATATGAACAAATAAATGGATATGAACACATAGATATGAACAAATAAATGGATATGAACACATAGATATGAACAAATAAATGGATATGAACACATAGATATGAACAAATAAATGGATATGAACACATAGATATGAACAAATAAATGGATATGAACACATAGATATGAACAAATAAATGGATATGAACACATAGATATGAACAAATAAATGGATATGAACACATAGATATGAACAAATAAATGGATATGAACACATAGATATGAACAAATAAATGGATATGAACACATAGATATGAACAAATAAATGGATATGAACACATAGATATGAACAAATAAATGGATATGAACACATAGATATGAACAAATAAATGGATATGAACACATAGATATGAACAAATAAATGGATATGAACACATAGATATGAACAAATAAATGGATATGAACACATAGATATGAACAAATAAATGGATATGAACACATAGATATGAACAAATAAATGGATATGAACACATAGATATGAACAAATAAATGGATATGAACACATAGATATGAACAAATAAATGGATATGAACACATAGATATGAACAAATAAATGGATATGAACACATAGATATGAACAAATAAATGGATATGAACACATAGATATGAAACAATGGATATGAACACATAGATATGAACAAATAAATGGATATGAACACATAGATATGAACAAATAAATGGATATGAACACATAGATATGAACAAATAAATGGATATGAACACATAGATATGAACAAATAAATGGATATGAACACATAGATATGAACAAATAAATGGATATGAACACATAGATATGAACAAATAAATGGATATGAACACATAGATATGAACAAATAAATGGATATGAACACATAGATATGAACAAATAAATGGATATGAACACATAGATATGAACAAATAAATGGATATGAACACATAGATATGAACAAATAAATGGATATGAACACATAGATATGAACAAATAAATGGATATGAACACATAGATATGAACAAATAAATGGATATGAACACATAGATATGAACAAATAAATGGATATGAACACATAGATATGAACAAATAATGGATATGAACACATAGATATGAACAAATAAATGGATATGAACACATAGATATGAACAAATAAATGGATAATGGATATGAACACATAGATATGAACAAATAAATGGATATGAACACATAGATATGAACAAATAAATGGATATGAACACATAGATATGAACAAATAAATGGATATGAACACATAGATATGAACAAATAAATGGATATGAACACATAGATATGAACAAATAAATGGATATGAACACATAGATATGAACAAATAAATGGATATGAACACATAGATATGAACAAATAAATGGATATGAACACATAGATATGAACAAATAAATGGATATGAACACATAGATATGAACAAATAAATGGATATGAACACATAGATATGAACAATAAATGGATATGAACACATAGATATGAACAAATAAATGGATATGAACACATAGATATGAACAAATAAATGGATATGAACACATAGATATGAACAAATAAATGGATATGAACACATAGATATGAACAAATAAATGGATATGGAACACATAGATATGAACAAATAAATGGATATGATATGAACACATAGATATGAACAAATAAATGGATATGAACACATAGATATGAACAAATAAATGGATATGAACACATAGATATGAACAAATAAATGGATATGAACACATAGATATGAACAAATAAATGGATATGAACACATAGATATGAACAAATAAATGGATATGAACACATAGATATGAACAAATAAATGGATATGAACACATAGATATGAACAAATAAATGGATATGAACACATAGATATGAACAAATAAATGGATCATAGATATGAACAAATAAATGGATATGAACACATAGATATGAAAATAAATGGATATGAACACATAGATATGAACAAATAAATGGATATGAAACACATAGATATGAACAAATAAATGGATATGAACACATAGATATGAACAAATAAATGGATATGAACACATAGATATGAACAAATAAATGGATATGAACACATAGATATGAACAAATAAATGGATATGAACACATAGATATGAACAAATAAATGGATATGAACAATAGATATGAACAAATAAATGGATATGAACACATAGATTATGAACAAATAAATGGATATGAACACATAGATATGAACAAATAAATGGATATGAACACATAGATATGAACAAATATGGAATAAATGGATATGAACACATAGATATGAACAAATAAATGGATATGAACACATAGATATGAACAAATAAATGGATATGAACACATAGATATGAACAAATAAATGGGATATGAACACATAGATATGAACAAATAAATGGATATGAACACATAGATATGAACAAATAAATGGATATGAACACATAGATATGAACAAATAAATGGATATGAACACATAGATATGAACAAATAAATGGATATGAACACATAGATATGAAACAAATAAATGGATATGAACACATAGATATGAACAAATATAATGGATATGAACACATAGATATGAAACAATAAATGGATATGAACACATAGATATGAACAAATAAATGGATATGAACACACTGGAATATGAACACATAGATATGAACGTAATAAATGGATATGAACACATAGATATGAACAAATAAATGGATATGAACATCATAGAGATATGAACAAATAAATATATGCATAGATATGAACAAATAAATGGATATGAACACACGATATGAAACACATAGATATGAACAAATAAATGGATATGAACACATAGATATGAACAAATAATGGAATATGAACACTAATATAATGGATATGAACACATAGATATGACAAATAAATGGATATGAACACATAGATATGATATATAATATGAACAAATAAATGGATATGAACACATAGATATGAACAATATAAATGGATATGAACACATAGATATGAAATATAATTGGATATCATAGATATGAACAAATAAATGGATATGAACACTATAGATATGAAAATAAATGGATATGAACACATAGATATGACAAATAATGGATATGAACACATAGATATGAAACATATGACATAGATATGAACAAATAATGTATATGAACACATAGATATGATCAATACATGATATGGATATGGATATGAACAAATATGATATGAACACATAGATATGAACAAATAATGGGATATGAACACATAGATATGACAAATATGAACACATGTCGATATGAACACATAGATATGACAAATAAATGGATATGACAATAGATATGAACAAATAAATGGATATGAACACATAGATATGAACAAATAAATGGATATGAACACATAGATATGAAAAATAAAATGGAATGACTAGATATGAACACATAGATATGAACAAATAAATGGTATATGAACACATAGATATGAAAAATAAATGGATATGAACACATAGATATGATATAACAAATAAATGGATATGAACACATAGATATGAACAATAAATGGATATGAACAATAGATATGAACAAATATGGATATGGAACACATAGCTGAACAAATAAATGGATATGAACACATAGATATGAACAAATAAATGGATATGAACACATAGATATGAACAAATAAATGGATGAAACACATAGATATGAACAAATAAATGGATATGAACACATAGATATGAACAAATAAATGGATATGAACACAAGATATGACAATAACACATAGATATGAAACAAATAAATGGATATGAACACATGATATATATGGATATGAAACATAGATAGATGAACAAATAAATATATGAACACATATATGAAACACATAGATCAATGATAAATGGATATGAACACATAATGAAATAAATAATTGTATGATAAATATAACATTGATATGAAACACATATTATGAACAAATAAATGGATATGAACACATAGATATGAACAATAAATGATATGAAACAATAGATATGAACAAATAAATGGGATATGATGAACACAATAGAATATGAACAAATAAATGGATATGAAAACATAGATTATGAAACAAATAAATGGATATGAAACACAATAAATGGATATGAACACATGTTGAACAAATAAATGGATATAAACACATAGATATGAACAAATAAATGGATATGACAACAGTAGATATGAAACACAATAATTGGATATGAACACATAGATATGAACAAAAAATGGATATGACATTAAATGGATATGAACACATAGATATGAAAAATAAATGGTAATGAATCACTAGATATGAAACATAAAACATTAGATATGAACACATAGATATGAACAAGTAAATGGATATGAACACATAGATTGAACAAATAAATGGATCGAAACATAGATATGAACACATAGGATATGAACAACATGGAATGAAACACATAGAACATGAACACATAGAAAAATTTTAATGAAAAAAAACAAGTAAATGGATATGAACAATAAGATATGGACAAATAAATGGACTATGAACATAAGAACAAATAAATGATATGAACACAAAGATAATGAACAAATAAATTGATATGACACATAGATATGAACAAAATAGATATGAAAAATATTGATATTGAAACATAGATATGACATAAATGGGATATGAACACTAGATATGAACAATAAATGGATATGAACACATGATTGAACAAATAAATGGATATGAACATAGATATACAAATAAATGGCATTATGAACACATAGATATGAACAATAAATGGATTGACAATGATTGAAAAAATTAATGGATATAAACACATAGATATGAAAAAATAAATGATTGAACAATAGATATGAAAATAAATGGATATGAACATAGTTGAACAAATAAATGGTATGAAAATAGATAGAACAATAAATGTATATGAACCTAGATATGAACAAATAAATGGATATGAAACATAGATATGCATAAATGGATATGAAATAGATATGAACAAATAATGATATGAACACATGATATGAACAATAATGGGATGATAACGGGGTGGAGGGGGGGTGTATGGGGGCAACGATGTCGTCAAGAACATAGATATGAACACTAGTTGACAATAAAGGATATGAACAATAGATAGGAACATAGATATGAAACAAGTAAATGGATATGAATAGATATGGAAATACGATGGATATGAAAATAGATAGTGAACATGAAATGGATATGAAACATAGATATGACAAATAATGGATATGGAGACATAGATATGAAAATAAATGGATATGAACAATAGATAATGAAAATAATGGATATGAAATAGATATGAACATAAATGGATATGAACAATAGATTATGAAAATAAATGGATTGAACATAGATATGACATAATGGATATGAAATAGATAAGAAAAATAAATGGATATGAACATAGATATGAAAAATAATGGATATAACACTATGATATGAACAATATGGATATGA
>JAJSRW010001005.1:0-30265 GCA_022414725.1 Microglena sp. YARC | reverse complement strand
GAGAGGGTATACACCCCTAGATAGGCTAGTGAGAGCTTGACCTATACCTAAAACCTCATCCCACCATCTCCTACAGTCCAACGACCCTGATGCATACCACCCAGAGCTAAAAGTGTTGAGAGCTTGACCTAAACCTAAAACCCTCAAAATCCCCTCCTCCCTCCCAGCTCAACGAACTTGAAATGCATACAACCGCAGCGCTAAAATGTTGAGAGCTTGCCTAACACCTAAACCTCAATTCCCCATCCTCCTCCAGTTCCAACGACCCGAATGCATACGCACCCAGAGCTAAAAGTGTTGAGAGCTGACCTAAACCTAAACCCTCAAATCCCCCATCCTCACCTCCGTCCAACGACCCTGATAGCATACCACCAGAGCTAAAAGTGTTGAGAGTTGACGCTAAACCTAAACCTCAAATCCCACCATCCTCCTCCAGTCAACGACCCCCCCTGGAAAAAATTGCCCCCCATACCACCCAGAGCTAAAAGTGTTGAAAGCTTGACCTGAACCTAAACCTCAAATCCCCCATCCTCCCTCCAGTCCAACGACCCTGATGCATACCACCCAGAGCTAAAAGTGTTGAGAGCTTGACCTAAACTAACCTCAAATCCCCACATCCTCCCTCCAGTCCACGACCGCTGATGCATACCACCCAGAGCTAAAATGTTGAGAGCTTGACCTAGAACCTAAACCTCAAATCCCCCATCCTCCCTCCAGCCCAACGACCCTGATGCATACCACCCAGAGCTAAAAGTGTTGAGAGCTTGACCTAAACCTAAACCTCAAATCCCCCATCCTCCCTCCAGTCCAACGACCCTAATACATCCCACCCGGCTCGCAATGCATTAGAACTTCAGTACTCCCCTACACCTCAAATCATTGTACACTTCAACTAAATTGAACTTGAAATTGAAATTGAAATGGAACTGAACTAAACCTCAAATCCCCTCACCCACCCCCCCCCATCCCCACCCCTCTTCCCCACCACCCACTTCCGCCAGCCCAACTGACCTGATGCATACCACCGTTTGAATGTTGATGAGAAACTTCAGTACTTCCCCTACACTCAAATCATCATACACTTTCAATGACTTGAAATTTCAAATTGAAATTGAAATGAAATTGAAATTGAACTGAACCTAAACCTCAAATCCCCCCCCCACCCCACCCCACCCCCATACCCCCACCCCTCTTCCCAACCGCCCTCTTCCCATCCAGCCCAAACGACTGATGCAATACCACCCCGGCTCTGAATGTTGATGAAGAACTTCAGTACCCCCCCTAAACCTCAAAATCACCCATCCACGCACCCACACCCCGCTCTTCCCTCCAGCCTAACGACACTGATGCATACCATACCCCGGCTCTGAAATGTTGATGAGAACTTCAAGTACCCCCCTACACTCAAACACTCCCATCCCCACACCCACACCCGCTTCCCCTCCAGCCCAACGACCTGATGCATACCACCCGCTCTGAAAGTTGAGAGAACTTCAGTACCCCCCTACAACTCAAATCGCCCATCTCCTTACCGCACCCCCTCTTCCCTCCAGCCCAACGACTCAGATGCATACTAACCCGGACTTCTGAAAGTTGATTAGAACTCAGTACCCCCTACACCTCAACTCGGCCTACACCTCAATGACTTGAAACTTGGAACTGAACCTAAAACCTCAAAATCCCCCATCCTTCGCTCCAGCCAACGACCTGATGCATAACCACCCGGCTCCACAAATGCATTACGAACTTCGTAACTCCCCTTCCTCTTCAAGTGCTGAGAACTGAACTGAACCTAAATTTCTCCATCCCCTCACCACCCCCTCTTCCCTCCAGCCCAACGACCGCTGATGCATACCACCGGGGTGCGAAAGGTGTTAATTTGAACTTGACTTGAACTAAAACTTTCACATCCCATCCCCATCCCCCACTCCAGCCCCAACGTCCCTGATGCATACCACCGGGTGCTGAAAGGTGTCATTTGAACTTGAACTTAACTAAAACTTCAACCTCCCATCCCCATCCCCCACCCTCCCAGCCCAACGTCCCTGATGCATACCACCAGGGGTGCTGAAAGGTGTTATTTGAACGAACTAAACCTCACCTCCATCCCTTATTTATCCCACCTCCCTCACCCCACCCCCCATCCCTCTCCCTCCAGCCCAACGACCCTGATGCATACCACCCGGCTCTGAAAGGTGCTGAGAACTTCAATCCGGGAAGGATGAGGAGGGGCCTTCTATGCAGGCTGCTGGCACAAGCCTGAAGGATGGCGCAGACGGCATTCCAAGTAAAGAGTGAGTAGATTCTGACTCAGGGCCTTGCTGTTTTGTTTAATGGTTCAGATTCATGTTCCAGTACATGTCCAAACTATTTTTTCACTATTAAGAATCAAAATATTTTTCACTATTTTCACTATTTTTTCACTATTTTACTATTTCATTTTTCACTATTTTACTATTTTTCACTATTCTACTAATGTACTCATCACTATCTCTAATACTACTATTCATTTTTCACTATTATTACTATCAACTATTTTCACTATTTTTCACTATTTTAGAATCAAATATTTTTTCACTATTTAGAATCAGATATTGAAATGTGGAATGTGGAATACGAACCCGGAATATGAGGAGGCCTTCCATGTAGGCCTTGGCTGGCAGAAGCCTGAAGATGGGAACATGGCACAATACCAAGTAAAGAGGAGTGGATGCCTAGT
Organism: Microglena sp. YARC; assembly: GCA_022414725.1. Classification (NCBI taxonomy): domain Eukaryota; kingdom Viridiplantae; phylum Chlorophyta; class Chlorophyceae; order Chlamydomonadales; family Chlamydomonadaceae; genus Microglena; species Microglena sp. YARC. The sequence continues at coordinate 27,546 of JAJSRW010001005.1, read as the reverse complement.
CTGGTAAGGAGCAATTAACTGTTTCCTTTTCATTTTTCACCAAGCGGTATTTGGGGCCAGAGTGTTGAAAATGAGGAATGTGAACTTCAACCCGGAAGATGAAGGAGCCTTCTATTGCAGGCTGCTGGTATAAAGCGATCGGATGGGAGGACGGCATTTTCCAAGTAAAGAGTGAGTGGGAAGACATGGTCTGGTTCTGTGCACAACCGTTTCTTTACATTTGTCAAGCTACCTCGGGAATTTGGGGACCAAAATATTGAAATTGTGGGAATTAAACTTCAACCCGGAATAAGATGAGGAGGCCTTCTATGTGAAAGCTGGCACAAGCCTGAGGATGGGAAAGGATAGCATCCCAAGTAAAAGTGACGAGGGAAGACATGGTAGCCTTCCAAGTCCATTATTTCATTCACTCTTACATCCATTCACCCTTGCATTCGTTCACCCTTAGCATTCGGCTAGCCCTTACATTCGTTCACGCCTTACATGTTTTCACCCTTTTACATTTGGCTACCTTGCATTCGTTCACAGGCTTACATTCGGCTACCCTTGCATTTCCCGTTCACCTTACATTGGCCACCTTACATGTTTTCAACCTTTACATTCGCTACACCTTGCATTCGCTACCCTTGCATTCGTTCAACCGCCTTACATTCGGCTACCCTTAATCGGCCACCCTTTACATTCGGTCACTACCAAACCCAAACTAAATGAAACGAAAATTAAAAATCAAGTAACCAAACTGAACAAGCGGAACCAAGAGCAAAAAGCAAAAACAAGTGAACCAAAGCAAACTAAAGTAACTGACCAGCAAACACAACCAAACCAAACTAAAGCAAACCAAAGCAAAACAACCAAACCAACCCAAATCAAACTAGAGCAACCAAAACAAAACAAAACAATCCCCCCCAAGGGTAGCTACAAGTCCTCCAACCGCATGAGGTGTGAATACCGCCATCAAAGAAACAGCCAACCAACCATCAACCAGACAACAAACAACCAGCCATCAACCAACAAACAACCAGCCATCAACCAACAAACAACCAACCATCAACCAACAAACAAACAAAACAACCATCAACCAACAACAAACCAACAACAACCACGCAACCCAACCAACCACAAACCAACAACCAGCCAACCCAATGCAACCAAGAAGACATGGACGCCTTCAACTCCATCTTTTCATTCACCACTAACCCAACCCCAACCCAGCCCAACATACCCGACCTAACCCAAACACAACACAACAAGCCCAACCAATCCAACCCCAACCCAAACCCCACCCAACCAACCCAACCCAACGCCAACCGCAACGCCAACTGCTTCCTCAGGCACTACAAGTCCTCAAACCGTATGAGCTACGAGTACCCCGCCCTCGCTCGACTTCCAACGCAAAGAGGACATGGCTGCCTTCAAATCCAAGTTACGCTTTACGGCGTCCTCCTCCGTACCCCCCCCATCCATCCCACCATCGGCCAGATCGACTCTTTCAGCACCAGCCGGCAAAAGCGTTGACGGGCCGAGCCCCCGCTGCATCTGGGGCCCCCCCTGAGTACGCCTTCGGATCTCGACACCATCAAATTTGTCGCCACATCTATTCGAGCCAGTCTGGACTACCTGATCCCTGGGGGGGGCGGGGGGGCCGGCTGTCTCCCTGGCGGGGGTTTTTCGGCTGTCCTCCCTCGACAATGCGAGGGAGACAGCCGACCCCCTGGGCGGGGTCAGGCTGTTGCACGTCCGGGCAATGCGAGGGTGGGCGGGGCAGGGGTAGGGAAGCCGTAAAGTAGCCGTGATGACAGGCGCAGCGAGTAGTAGCCGTGAATGGTAGGCCGTGCCTGCTAGTGCTGCTGGTCCAGTTGCCAAGAGCACAGCTCGCGTGATTGGTAGAATGAGGAGGAGGGGAGAAGCGGAGAACGAGTTGGCAGGTAGAACCGCAAGGAGCACTCCACTAGGAGCTGGTGGATGGGGGTAGATGGAGGGTAAGTGGGTAGATGCGGAAAGCTTTGTTTCCCCCCGTATGCCTTCGTTCTTGCCGCTGCTGGGGTGGCTGCTAGTAGCGGCTGATGGGTTATTGGTAGAGGAGGAGGAAGATTGAGGGGGTAGATGGAGGGTAGTGGGTAGGATGCGGATAAGCTGTCTTCCCCCCGTAGTGGCCTTCGCTTCTGGCCGCTGCTGGTTGCATAACACGGCTTGTGCCAAGAAAAGCTCATGGGTCATTCGGTAAAGAAGAGGGGGGGGGAAAGCGCGAACGATTGGCCTATAGACGCAAGGACCACCAACTACTAATAGTGGTGGAGGGGGTAGATGGGGGTAGGTCGACGTTGGGAGTCAGGAGACTCCCCCCCCAGCAGCAGGGCAGGGGAAGAGGCCTCTACCTCTACCTCTGCCTTTGCCTTTGCCTCTGTCTCCGCCTCTGGTTAGATGGAGGATACATGTGTAGGTGGTTTAGGTGAATGCCAGTACGCTGAGCATGCCGCTGCATAGGTAAGGGATATATGGGTAGGTGGGGGTTAGATGCCTGCCTATCGCTGCATTTTCCTCTGCCTCTGTCTTTAGCGTAAGATGTGGAGGATATATGGGTAGGTGGGTATAGATGCCAGCCTATGCCACTGCATTCTCCTCTGGGCCTTCTGTCTCAAAAATAGATGTGGAGGATATATGGGTTATGGTGGGTAGATGCCAGCCTATGCCACTGCATTTTCCTCTGCCTCTGTCTCAAAATAGATGTGGAGGATATATGGGTAGGTGGGTAGATGCTTGCCTATGCGCTGGCATTTTTCCTCTGCCTCTGTCTCAGCGTACGATGTGGAGGAATGTATGGTGTGTTGTGGTTTAGGTGATGCCATACGTGAAGCTTATGTCTCCTGCCTTTTCCTCTGCTGCTGCGTAGATAAGGGATAACATGGGTAGGTGGGGTAGATGCCGCTATGCCGCTGCAATTTTCCTCTGCCGGCTGTCTCAGCGTAAGATGTGGAGGATGTATGTGTGGTGGTTTAGGTGTATGCCAGTACGCTGGCTAATGCCGCTGCCTTTTCCTCCGCTGCTCGGCGTAAGATAAGGGAATACATGGGTAGGTGGGTAGATGCCAGCCTATGCCGGTGCAATTTTCCTCTGCCTCTGTCCTCAGCGGTAGATGTGGCGGAATGTTATGGGTAGTGGGTAGATTGCGATCAGTAAGCTGGACTTCCCCCCCGTAGCAGGGCAGGAGAAGAGGCCTCTGCCTCAACCCCTGCCTTTCCTCAGCCTCTGCCTTTGCCACTGCCTCTGTCTCAACGTAGATGGGGGATAGGTGGGTAGATGTGAGTAAGCTGACTTGACCCCGTTGCACGGCAGGAGAAGAGGCCTCTGCCTGTACGCCTGCCTTTTCCTCAGCCTCTGCCTTTGCCACTGCCTCTGTCTCAATCTAGATGAGGGATAGGTGGGTCGATGCGAGTGAGCTGGCTTTCCCCCGCAGTGGGGCAGGGAAGGACTATGCGCTGTATTTGGCCGCTGCTCTACCCCTGCCTTTGCCACTGCCTTCAGTCCTCAACGTTAGATGGGATAGGTGGGTAGATGCGAGAAGCTCATTTATCCCCCCCCGTAGCGAGTTAGGGGGAGAGGCCTCTGTCTCTTCCTCCGTCTCTACCTCTGTCTCTGCGCAGATGTGGGGTACGTGGGTATGTGGGAGGCCGGAGACTCCCCCCGGGGCAGCGGGGCAGGGAAAGAGGCCTCTACCGCTGCCTTTGCCTTTGTCTATGTCTATGTCTCAGCGTATGGATGGAGGATGCATGGGTAGGTGGTTGGATGCGAGTACGCTGAGCTTTGCCGCTGCATTTTCCTCTGCCTCTGCGTAGATGAAGGATCCTGAGTAACAGACGCAACGTCGAAGGGTCTGTTGCATCGCAGACGCAGCTTCAGTGGGCCGGTTGCGTCTCAGGACGCAGGGCTATGGAAATTTGGGTTTGCGTATCAGGATCCAGGCTGTGCAATTAGTTTGTCTTAATAGGAACGCAGGCTGTAACAATAAGTTGGTCCTAAAAGGACGCAGGCTGTACAATAAGTTTGTCCTAAAGGACGCGGCTGTACAATGAGTTGTCTTAGGACGCAGAGCTGGGGGTCCCCTTGGAAACAAGCCTTGTGCAGGGTACTACATGATGCGCGCTACTACGCATTAGCGCGCAAGGTTTTGGATCCTGACTGCGCAGTTGACGCACATTTGTAACCCCCCTCTGGGCGCAGCACACAGATTTCCGCTTTTAGTTGAGTCAAAAGCGCAGCCCAAAAGGAGGCAGTTGCGTCAAAAGCACAACCCAAAATGACAAAATATAGTACCCTGGCCTGGTGTCCAGATCCTCTAGCTAGTTAGTACAATGACATGGTAGTTTTTGAACGGACAGCGGAAGCGAGTGGGTTCCTGGATATCTTGGCAAGAATGTCTAGAAGCACTTGCAGTATTATGGTAAATTATTGTATTATAGTTGCAACAGTAGCACCCTGCTTTACTTGGATTGAGTTTTGTCAAGATGCCTTAGAATTTTGAATTTGAATTGTTACATGGTTTTCAGCCAACTCTGGGCTGCCCACCGTCTGCCAATTCATAGTCCTCTTGTGCGATATTCACGGAAACCAGCAGGGATCACACTAAGTGTACTACACAGTTTAAAGACTTGTCCGGGTCCTGGGTGCCATTGCCCTTGATGAGCTTGAGGAGTCAACTCGTTATGAATTCTCGATGTATTGAGTGGTATTACGGTAGATTCGTTAAATTTGAATTGATTTTACTTGTTTCAATATTGTATGAATTAAATCATTACATGTAGCACGAACTCAGGGCCCCCGTCGGTTAGAACGATCGTTTTGGGGTTCAGTTCATCAAAAAAAAAAAATTAAGTCATCCTATTCACGGTTGGGGCAAGTCTATTTGGTCGTTGGGCTCACATCTGGAACTGTAAACCATACATGCATACATACACACATACATGCATACCCATCATTTCGCCAGCCATTCTCTGAGCTGATCTCCGTCCAAGTCCAAGTCCCCCCCAAAAAGGATTTTCGCCTCCAAGGGTGGGCCCTCCCTGCACTTGTCTTAGACTGGAAGGAATTATATGTGGTTTTGCGGGGCCTTTCCCCACTCGGATTGAGGAGTGGGCGGTGCTGTCTGAGCCTTCACACAGGCAGCACAGGTGATGATAACACCTGTCGGGGCTTGTGTTGAAGGAGCCGCCTCGTACGCGGGTGGGAGAGGTCTCCTACCTGCGTAAAAAGCAAAGCTTACTATCGGCGGTTTGACCGACGACGTGCTGCAATGCCAAGAGCGACAGAAGGGGGAGTCGAACCTCGGACTATTCATTCTTACAGTGTTTAAGTCAACCACTAGACCAGCGTATATCACCGAAGAGGGTGTGTCAGCCACAACACAATCACATACTGTCACAGATCTGCCGGTCGATCCTGTTTTAAGCCCTGGGGTAGGCTGGTGCCCTTGATTGGTCTTTAGTTCTTTTTGGCTCAGCCCTCTTGTGTTTGTTGTTTGGCTGGTGCGTTGCTCTGGTTTTGGCCTGCCTCTGCATCCCTCCCCTTCACGCTCACCCTTTCCGCCTCTAGTTTTGTTTTCCTTCTGTTAGACTTGATCTAGTTTTGTTTTCAGGTTTTGTGGGGTGCCTTCAAAAACCGATATGTCGTGCTACCGTGTTATAAATTGGATCGGTCAGCAGGCTGTGCTGCTGTCCAGTCTCGGCAGTGATTGTGCTGAGTTTAATGTAACGAACCCTCTCTCTCTCTCTCTCTCTCTCGTCTCTCTCTCTCTCTTCTCTCTCTCTCTCTCTTCTGCTGGTAGGTAGGACAGTGAGCCCCTTGTATCTTTGGCTGTACTGCTGGTACATGGGTAGTGTTTTTTTTTATTACATGGTATATCACTAGCGCCCGCCTTTAGGCAGCCCAGTAGCCCACCGACTGCTGGATTAGTTTGCTTTTTTTTTATTGCATGGACGCATCAGCCCTTTAAGGCTAACTCAGTACTCACTCGTCTGACGATTTAATTTCAAGTTTCAAGTTCAAAGCTTGCCGCCCGCGGAGTAAACACGGATAACATTAATTACATTAGTAACAACGGCACTCCCGAGTATAGAATGTAATCACAAGTCTGAATATAGAACACCTCTGGATGTAATTAGAATTAGTCTGCACATGTAATCACACATACCGTCTTGATGTTTCGCAAGTATTGAATGTGATCACGTCTGATTGTTATCACAAGTCTGAAATGTAATCCTCAATATCTGAATGTAATCACAAGTATGAAATGTAGCACGTTCTGATTTGTAATCACAATTCTGAATGTAACCGCACGATTAGAATTTAATCACAAGTCCTGACGGCAAGGTCAAAGACATGTCCAGGCTTCAGTAAAACAAAAGGGCCAGGAGGGGCGTGGTGTTAACGGGGACCCTCGCCGTATGTCAGCTCAGTACCTACCTTTATTGATTGGATTTGTTGTTCAATAGCTTGACAGCCAACTTTGAACTTTGAACTTGCAAAAAAGAAAAGATTACAATGGCCACTTTATCCTGGCAGTGGAAACACCACCGCTCCCGAAGGAACGGACTCCGAACGCGCCACTGTTTTTCCCGGCAGTGGGGTTTCGAAAACTCTCTCCGATTGGGGTTGGCGTGAGCTCGTACCAATCGGAGTCTGGACCATACCGCCCTCCAGGCTGGGGCAAAAAATTGCTTACATGGATCCAGCCTTTCAGGGCTGCAACGCCATTTCCGGCGGGAACATCAGGGTTATTAGCGCTCTTTTCAGTGATATTCATTGGTCTAATGTGGCATAGACTAATATCACTTTAAGAATGTTATGAATTGGATGGAAGAATAAGCACTGTAAAAGGTAAGAAAAGGAGTCTGAAAAAAGTTGGGGTGTCGACTCCCCTTCGGTCGCTCTTTGTCGTTGCAGGTCGTCGACAACCGCGATGGTAGCTTGTCCCAGTTGAGGGAGGAGACCGCTCCCACCTGCGTACGACGGGATCCCTTTAACACCCACCTACGCCCCACCAGGCGTTATCACTACCTTTTATCAAGGGTTGTTCTTTTATACTTCAAAATCTTACGTTTTGAGATGTCACTGTTTTAAAAAATCCTGAGTGAGCCAAGAGGGGGAAATGTTTGAGCATATAACATGAAGAAGAATTACACAGGGACTATCCCGTTTCCGACGAAATGCTCGATGGTAGAGCTCGATGATATGAAAGCCTCAACGTCAGAGTCTGGACCGAAAGATTACAAGGGGCTCATGTCCTAGGCAGTGACACAACACCGCGCCTAAAAGTCGGGACTCGAGAAACCACCCGCCGTCTTCCGGCAGCGGGGCTCGAACTCCGGTCACCGAAGCCTAATGACCGGGTTTGGACCCTTATCAGCTCTCTCAGACTGTGCTAAAATCGTAGAAGAAGATACCAAGTTATCATGTCCCCGATCCGGACTCGGAATGGCACAACGGTTGAGTTACCGACCATGGATCTGAAAGGAGATGCCGGGTTCGAACCCCGTCGGGAGCGTTTCGGTTCTCACGGTGGCCATCAACCGCATGAAGCGTGACTGGTGCAAGACTTGTTGCCGACTTTAGCAAGGTGATCTTACGAACCGGCGTCGATAATACCACGTCTTTAGTAGGGTTAACTGTCCCCGGCAATGTGACTTACTTGGATACTCGATATTTCAATTTTCAACTTACAAGTTGTTATGCTACTGCACATGCAGGTAGCATGACGTGTTATTTCACACGCGTGAGCGCCGTGTGGCTGGTCAGGATGACTGCCAGACCAATCCACTAGGCGCGTGCCAGCTAGTGCTGCTTGTCGGCTTAGCCCGGCAGGCCCACTGTATAACCTAAGCTAGGTTCTACCGCGCTACTTAATAGTGCACCCACTGTGTAACAACAACGAGTGTCCTTTCCACACAAGCCACTACAATCGAGGATAACAAGGGGCTCTTGTCTATCTATCTAACATCTATAGCTGTACTGCTACGTAGCCACCATTATATTGCAGTACATCTATTGTTGTACTGCCACGTGGCCACCATTATATCGCTGTACATCTATTGCTCACACTGAACACATGCCGGGGCCACCATTCGTAATATATAGATGGTGTGCCAACAGACTACATTGCGTCGCAGGACGCGACGTGGGGAGGGTCCGTTGACCAGAAGGAAGGGTCCCTTGCATCGCAGGACGCAGGCTAGACAATTGGTTGGCGTCTCAGGCAGTAGATGATGGGGTCCTCCTGAAGTACCCTGTTGGCACTGTTGCAGTCAGTGAGGCAGCTCCACAAGGAGGGAGTGCGGGCCATCCAGCATACAGCTCAGGCCTTTCCATGCCGCTTTCGTACTTCCAACCGTACCTTCCAAGGGTTGGGCATGCGCTCCATCAGGACACCTGCCTTTCCATACTACAAACACTGCCTAACTTGGCCTCATACCAAGTGTCGGGACTGTTGCAGTCAGTGAGCAGCTCCACCAGAAGGGGAGTGCGGCCATCCACCACCAGCTCAGGCCTTTCATGCGGCTTTTACGTCCAACCATACCCTTCCAAGGGTTGGGCATGCGCTCCATCAGGACACCTGCCCTTCCTACTACAAACACCTGTCCTTACTTGGGCCTCAATACCAAGTGTCGGGACTGTTGCAGTCAGTGAGCAGCTCCACCAGAAGGGGAGTGCGGGCCATACCACACACCAGCTCAGGCCTTTCATGCGGCTTTTACGTCCAACCATACCCTTCCAAGGGTTGGGCATGCGCTCCATCAGGACACCTGCCCTTCCTACTACAAACACCTGCTTACTTGGCCTCATACCAAGTGTCGGGACTGTTGCAGTCAGTGAGCAGCTCCACCAGAAGGGGAGTGCGACCATCCAGCATCAGATCGGGCCTTCCGCAAGCATCAATTACACCCTCCCAAGGGTTGGCCATGTGCTCCATCACCAAGTGCCCTATCCTACTACAAATACCTGTGCCGTCTACTTGGCCTCAATAAGTACCTAAGTGACAGCACTGTTGGCAGTCAGTGAGCAGCTCCACCCAGGAGGGGAAGTGCTGGCCATCCAGCATCAGATCGGGCCTTCCGCAAGTATCAATTGCATCCTTCCAAGGGTTGGCCATGTGTTCCATCACCAAGTGCCCTATCTCACTACAAATACCTGTGCCGTCTACTTGGCCTCATACCAAGTGTCAGCACTGTTGCAGTCAGTGAGCAGCTCCACCAGAAGGGGAGTGCGGCCATCCAGCATCAGATCGGGCCTTCCGCAAGCATCAATTACACTCTCCCAAGGGTTGACCATGTGCTCCATCACCAAGTGCCCTATCCTACTACAAATACCTGTGCCGTCTACTTGGCCTCATACCAAGTGTCAGCACTGTTGCAGTCAGTGAGCAGCTCCACCAGGAGGGGAGTGCGGCCATCCAGCATCAGATCGGGCCTTCCGCAAGCATCAATTGCATCCTTCCAAGGGTTGGCCATGTTGCTGCCATCACCAAAGTGCCCTATCCTACTACAAATACCTGTGCCGTCTACTTGGCCTCATACCAAGTGTCGGCACTGTTGCAGTCAGTGAGCAGCTCCACCAGGAGGGGAGTGCGGCCATCCAGCATCAGATCGGGCCTTCCGCAAGCATCAATTACATCCTTCCAAGGGTTGGCCATGTGCGCCATCACCATGTGGCGTGCCCATTCAGCTGATTCCTTGGGTCCCTCTAAGATGACCTCGTCATGGGACCCCTGTCAGTCATGTTGGTGTTGTTGTTGTTTGAGGTATTAATATTGGTGTTGGCGGTATTGTTGTTTGAGGTATTGGTATTGGTGTTGGGGATGGTGTGGTTGTGTGCCGTGACTCTTCAGCCAATTCGTTGGATCCTCTAAAATGACCTCTTCATGGACCTGAGTGGCGCTGGTTTTGTTTGAGGTATTGGTATTGGTATTGGTGTTCGGGATGGTGTGGTTGTGTGCTGTGCCTCTTCTGCCGATTCCTTGGAACTCTCTAAGATGACCTCGTCATGGACCTGAGTGGTGCTGGGGGCTGTTATTGGTGCTAGCTGTTATTGGTGCTAGCTGTTACTTGCGTGCTAGGTGAGGTGTACGGTCATCGAGTGTTCTTTTGTTGACGTTGTTGTTGTTGTTGTTGTTGTGGTTGCTGTTTTTGTTTGTGGTGGTAGGTGGTGGTTTACGCCAGCACTTACCAACGACCTACAAGCAGCTTCCGCCCCCCCCCCCCCCTCTCCCCCCTAACCCCCCCCCCCCCCAACCCCGCCCCCCACCCACGCATCACCAACCAACCATCAACCACCAACCTACCTGGCATAATCAGCACCCAACCACCCTCCAACCACCACCAACCATTCACAACCAACCATACCACCAACCACCCACCTACCTCATAACCAGCTTCCACCCACCCACCACGACCATCAACCACAATGCAACTGCATGAAATAGTACCACCAACCACCACCCTAACCCGACCTGCATAATCAGCTCCAAACCACCACACCATCCAACACCAACCAACTCCCATCACAGACCACCTGAATAATAACCACAACCACCACCTACCTGCATAAAATCAGCTTCCGAAACCACCAACATATAAATCATCGCAACACCACCAAACCAACTACCTACCACCTACCACCACCTACCTGCAATAATCCTTGCCAACCACCACTACCACCACACCAACCACACAACCACACGAACATTTTCTGCATAATCAGCTTCCAGACCACCAACCCCCAACCACCAGTAACCAACCACCACCTATTTCTGCATAATCAGCTTCCAACCACCACCACCACCAAACCATCACCACACACCCACCAACCACCACCTACCTGCACCTCACCAACCCACCACACCACCACACCTACCTGCATAATCAGCTTCCAAGCCACCACAACCAATCAACCAACACACACCAACCACCACCTACCTGCATAATCAGCTTCCAACCACCACCAACCATCACCAACAACACCACTACCTGCATAATTCAGCTTCCAACCACCAACACACCACCACCTACCTGCATAATCAGCTTCAACCCCACCACCACCACCTGAATAATTCACACGACAAACACCACCTACCTGCATAATCAGCTTCCAACCACCACCAACCATCACCAACGACCAGCGCACTACCTGCATACAGCTTCTCACCACCTACCTGCATAATCAGCTTCCAACCACCACCAACCGCACAGGCACCTACCTGCCACATCACCAACCACCACTACTGCACCGGGTAGCCGAATCAGCTTGGCGCGTGGTAAGCAACCACCACCGAACCAACCACCACCACTACCTGCCTAATCAGCTTCCAACCACCAACCATCAACCCGAAACAACCGTACGACCACCACCACCACCACCTGCATAATCAGCTTCCCAAAAACCACCACCACCAACCATCACCAACCACCACCTACCTGCATAATCAGCTTCCAAACACCAACCACCAGCCACGGCGCCAACCACCACGCTACCTGCATATGCAGCTCCAAACGCGCACCACCATCACCAACACACACCTACCCTGCATAATCAGCTTCCAAACACCACCAACCAACCACCAACTTACGACCAACCACCCACCTAACTGCATAATCAGTTCCAAAACCACCAACCATTTCACACACCACCAAACACCACTACCTGCATATAAGCAAACAACCTTCACCACCACTTCCAACCCACCACAACCACGCACCAACCCACCACCTACCTGCATAATCAGCTTCCAACCCCACCACCCTCTACTGCATAATCAGCTTCCAACCACCACCAAACCATCAACCAACCGCACCACGCAACCACCACCTACCTGCATAAATCAGCTTCCAACCACACACCACCATCACCAACCACCACCAACCTGTATAATCAGCTTCCACGACACTCATAGCGTTCAGACACCACCCAACCACCAACACCAACCACCACCTAAACCCTGTATAATCAGCTTACCACCAACCACCACCGACACCAATCAACACTACACCTACCTGCATAATCAGCTTCCAACCACAAACACCAATTCACTTCAAGGCGCAACCAACCAACCCACCTACCTGCATAATCAGCTTCACCACCATCAATCACCACCTACTGCTAATAAAAGCTTCCAAACCACACTACCACCGTATAGATCAGCTTTCCACCACCACTCCACCGACCCACCCCCTCGCATAATCCAGACTTCCAGCATCAACCACCACCACCACCCTACCTCCTATATCAGCTTCACCACCAATCAGCACCACCACATCAAACCAACCACCACCTACCATGCATAATCAGCTTCCAAACCGCAACCACCACTCAGCAACACGCACCGAATAACAGCTTCAACCACCACCTACTAAAAAACCTAACACCTGCCACCAAAAACTATCAGCTATCACCACCACCACCAAACCACCACCACAACCACACAAACCACCAACCACCACCCTGCATAATCAGCTTCAACCACCAGGGCCACCAACCGCACAACCACCGAACCACCACAACCACCACCACCAACCACCCACTAGGCCTGCATAATTCTAGTGCTCACCACACCACACTAACCACCACCTTGCCTGCATAAGCAGCTTCCAACTACACCAACCACCACCAAGCCACCACCTACCTGCATAATCAGCTTCCAACCTTTCTTTTGAGGTCAGGGCAACGACGTGCGATGGCAATCATGCAACTGTGCAAATCCGCAGCTGAACCCTGCAAGTGGGATGGTGGTGGCTGGTGGTGGTGGTGGGTGGGATGGTGGTGGTGTGGTGGGGGTTGGGGGTTGGGGTGGTGGTGGTGGTGGGTGGGGGGGTGGGATGGTGGTGGTGGTGGGGTGGGATGGTGGTGGTGGTAGAGAGGTGTGGCGCGGGTGCTTGTTTGGATGGGTGGTGGTGTGGTGGTGGTGGTGTGGTGGTGTGGGGGTGGGGGTTGGGGGGATGGGGGGGTTGGGGGGTTGGGGGGGGTGGGGTTGGGGTCTGTGTGTGGTTGTGTGTGAGTGTGTGTTGGTGCTTAGGCTGGTGGTTATAGATATACGTGGCTGCTACGTGCTACAGTGGCAAACTGTGGCAACATCCGCAGCTGAACTGCCTGCAAGTGGGGTGGTGGATGGTGGTGGTAGGTGGTGGGTGGTGGGTGGTATACGATATAGCGTGGCTGCTACTTGTTGCTTGCTTTAGTGATTCTGATGGTAGTGCTGAACCCTACAAGTGGTGATGTGGTTGTTTTTGCTTGGGCTGATGGTAGTGATGGAAGTGGTTGCTTCTTGCTTGCTTTGGATAGTTTTGATTGATTGATTGATTGATTGATTGATTGATTGATTGATTGGTTGATGTATTGCTTGCTTGCTTGCTTGACTGCTTTCTTTCTGATTTGATTGACTGCTTACTTTGCTTGATTTAAATGCTTGACTGATTGATCGATTGATTGATTGATTAATTGATTGTTTGATTGGCCAGTCACAATCAGCTCAAGCTGAGTTCTAGCTGTGGCCTCTTCCCCTTCCCCCTCCCTTCTCCCCCCCCCCCCCCAATTCTTCCCAGGTAAATGGTTAATGATAACGCCTGGTGGGGCGTGGTATTAAGGGAACCGGTGTACGCGGGCAGAGAACGGTCTACCACCCCAACTGGACAAGCTACCATCGCGGTTGACAACGACCTGCAACGCTCAGGGCGACCGTAGAGGGAATCGAACAACGCCGAACCTTTGCTTTCGTTCCATCGATTTGGTGTACCACTAGACCAATGTATATCACTGAAACGGGCTTACCTCCAGGTCTGGGGATGTGTTTGTGTGTGTGGGGGGTGGGTGGGGTGGGGTGGGTGGGGGGGGGGGGGGATGTTGGAGGGGGGGGGGAGAGGGATGGAGGGGAAGGAGGCTACAGAGGAGTTTAGTGGCTGGGGTGTGGGTGGGGTTCACGCCCCAGTGGGTGGGTGGGTGGGTGGGTGGGCCCCAGTGGGTGTGTGGGTGGTGGTTGGTGTGTGGTGGGTGGCAGTTGGGTTCACACCCCAGTATGTTGGCCCTATTTGCTAACGTCCGCAACCTGCAGGTACGTGGGGGGGAGGGGGGATGGAGTTTGGAGAACTTACCCCTCCCCAGGTCTGTGGATACCTGGATGGGTTGTGTTTGACATCTGCCTTCTCCTCATGACTCTCTCTCGCCTCGGTCCTTACTGATATTGTCAGGCAGGGGGGCCTTGCCTACCCATTAGAGTGGCCACATACAGCTCAGGCTGAGTTCTAGCAATAGCCTCTTTTCCCCTCCCCTCCTCCCCCCCTCCCTCTCCCCCTTCCCTCCCCCTCCCCCTCGTCCTTCCCCTCCTCCTTTCCCCTCCCTCCTCCCCCTTCCCATACCCCCCCCCCCTCCCCTTCCCCGTACTCCTTCCCCTTCCCCCCCCCTTTCCCTCCCACATACCTGGATGGGTGTGTTGATAGCCGCCCTCTCCGCATGACCTCTTGCGCCTCGGTCCTTACTGATCATGTCAGGCAGGGGGCGGTGTCTTCCCATGAGAGTGGTCACGTACGGTGAAGGCTGAGTTCTAGCCACATCCTTTGTGTTCGTCTGCCAGCTCAGCACTTCAAATCGATCTGAGTACCACCTGTGTATTTTGAATAAGATCGTCAAAAATATGTACTGTACAAATACAGTAAAATCTGTACTGTACAAATACAGTAAAATCTGTACTGTACAAATACAGTAAAAATGCTGTACTGTACAAAATACAGTAAAATCTGTACTGTACAAATACAGTAAAATCTGTACTGTACAAATACAGTAAAATCTGTACTGTACAAAATACAGTAGTAAAATCTGTAACTGTACAAATACAGTAAAATCTGTACTGTACAAATACAGTAAAAATCTGTACTGTACAAAATACAGTAAAATCTGTTACTGTTACAAATTACAGTAAAATCTGTACTGTACAAATACAGTAAAATCTGTACTGTACAAATACAGTAAAATCTGTACTGTACAAATACAGTAAAATCTGTACTGTACAAATACAGTAAAATCTGTACTGTACAAATACAGTAAAATCTGTACTGTACAAATACAGTAAAATCTGTAACTGTACAAATACAGTAAAAATCTGTACGTACAATACAAATGTACAGTAAAATCTGTACTGTACAATAAGTAAAACAGTAAAATCTGTACTGTACAAATACAGTAAAATCTGTACTGTACAAATACAGTAAAATCTGTACTGTACAAATACAGTAAAATCTGTACTGTACAAATACAGTAAAATCTGCACTGTACAAATACAGTAAAATCTGCACTGTACAAATACAGTAAAATCTGTACTGTACAAATACAGTAAAATCTGTACTGTACAAATACAGTAAAATCTGCACTGTACAAATACAGTAAAATCTGTACTGTACAAATACAGTAAAATCTGTACTGTACAAATAATAATAGAATCAATGATTTATGCTCATCTGCCACAGCTCCGCACTCCAAATCGATCTGAGTTCCACCTGCATATTTTCAATGAGACATAAACTTGTCATACATGACGTAAAAACATTTAATATAAAATTAATGATAGGATCTATGATTTGTTCTCATCTGCCACAGCTCCGCACTTCAAATCGATCTGAGTTCCACCTGCATATTTTAAAATAGGTCATACCTCCTCATAAAACAGGTAACAGATGTAATATAATTAATGATTGACGCTATAATTAGTGCTCATCTGCAACAGCTCCGCACTTTAAATTGATTAGAGTACCATCTGCATATTTTGGAATAGTTCATATCTCGTCATCAATAAGCAGATGTTAGATGCACTTCAAGATATAATCTTTGATTTGTGGTCTCTGCCGCATCCTTTGATTTGTTCTCATCTGCAACAGCTCCGCACGAAAACAAAAAAATGAATCAGAGTAAAAAAAAATCTAAGCAGCGTCGCCAGCGACGCTAAAAATTGGCGGAGAGTGATCGCGACGGAGCGACAGGTGGCAACGGAAGCGAGTTAGTTACGAGGCCGTTGGCTGATGTGTCGGGCTTCATCGCGGTCAGACGGATGGATGGTCGGATGGATGGTCGGACGGACAAATGGGTAACACTGGGGGCTCCCGCCCCCCAGAAGGGGGGGGCACCGCCAAAAAATGGATCAGAGTAAAAAAACAAAATGGGATCAGAGTTACCAGCCGCATATTTTAGAATAGGTCATACGTCCTCATGCATAAGGTAACATACGTAACATGCAATTAATGATTGCATCAATTAATTTTTTCTCCTCTGCAAAAGCTCAGCACTTCGAATCGATTAGAGTACCATCTGCATATTCTGAATAAGACCATAACTTGTCAACATACAGTATACTATTAAAATACAGAATATTATTGTCAACATACAGTATACTATTAAAATACAGTATATTATTGTCAACATACAGTATTTTATTGTCAACATACATTACTGTCAACATACAGTATTTTATTAAAATATTGAATTGACAATTAAAGATATCATCTTTGATTTGTCTTCATCTGCCAGCTCAGCACCTCCTTTTGATCTGAGTGCCACCTGCAGAGTTGAAAAAAACAATAAAATATGCAAGCAAGCAAGCAAGCAAACAAGCAAGCAAAAAGAAGAAGAAGAAGCATACATACAAACAAACAAACAAACAAACAAACAAACAAACAAACAAGAAATAAATAAAACAAACAAACAAACAAACAAACAAACAAACAAGAAAGAAATAAAACAAACAAACAAACAAACAAACAAACAAACAAGAAAGAAATAAAACAAACAAACAAACAAACAAACAAACAAACAAACAAGAAATAAATAAAACAAACAAACAAACAAACAAGAAAGAAATAAAACAAACAAACAAGGAAGCCAACCAATCAATCAACCAACCAACCAACCAACTCACTTGTCCACAGTTGCTACTGCTTCTTCCAAGCTTGTGTTGAAGTCCTTAGCCAGGCCATGGGCTGTCTTGCCGTAGGCAATTGAGAAGTTCAGAATCTTGGCCTGTATGAGGAAGGGGGAAATCATAACTTGAGTGAATATCGCTAGTTAGTATAATTTTATATAAGGGGGAAATATTATATAATATATATATATTATATATATATATTACTAGTAGGTAGCCCGTGTGGCCGTGGGCCAACAACAGACACACATCACCCCTACCCCCAATCATAATAGGGTGCCTGTGGGGCTGGGTTACAGAATGGGCTACACAATATGTCCTCACCTCCACCCCTCTCATAAACACAGGTCATCATGTTTCCCCCACTTCAAAATCCTGACGCATCTGCCCCCCCCCCCCCCTCCCAGCACTAACAACTACCCACACACTAATCCCTCCCCATGCATCCCCCCCAACCACCACCAACACACACACACACAGTCCCACTTCTGCCCAAACCTCGACCCAGGCCCAATCTCAAAATTTGCCTCACCCCTTTACCCGCCAACACACACGCACTTCCTGCTTCTCCGTTCCCATTAATCTTATCTTCTCTCGGCCACTTTAGCAGATGGGTTTAACAGAAGCGATTATGATGTTTCCAGCTGAGTTCGAAATCGCGCAGACGTTTGGACGTTTCGTCAGACGACGCGGAAATGCGAAGACTTTTGGAAATTACAAACGAACGTCTTCGCAGTTTCAGACTCAGCTTGAAAGATCGGAATTGCGAGAGAGCAAAGGTGCTTACCTGTAGCTTCCTCTTCGCGCATAGATACCTGGTTGGGCGTGCAAGCTGTTTCCCGAAAGGGCCTTCGCTCGGTCAACTCTGTCACGCACTCGCTACAGCTCAGCGCGAAAATAACCTTATCGTTGCAGGGTGTGAGTCGTGTGGGGTGGGGGGGAAGATCTTGAAGAGGTATTGCACGCGGTGCAAGGCGCACGCAGCAAGAAGGAAGTCGGACGTCGGAAGAACGTCACAGGGTTTCAGGGACTTAGATCGTGCAGAGATACCATGAGCCGCGCCAGTGTCTTAGCTCGCAGCAAGATGAATGTATCAATAGAGCCTGCAGAAAGGCTGGATAATGGAAGTGAAACTACCTCCAATCACGAATCAGGCGATGTGATTAGCGAATCAGGCGATGTGATAGCATAATGCGACGACGAATGTAATGCTGAGATGAAGAAATAAGTGCGCATGCGTGAGCCAAGTGAAAGTCAATGGCCAGCCGAATCATGAGCCGAAGTGAAAGTTCTGGAGCATGAGCCGCAGCCCGCAGGTCGCTCCGTGAAGCAATACACTGAAAACTATTATTCCGAGCGCCATGCAAAGCGATCTGAGGGTCAGCAAATGACCTCCGAGGAGAGGATCTCCTCACTCATTTCATTGCAATTCATTGCAGTCACAGTATGGGAGGCAGTTGTGGACATGAAATGAGCGCGCGCGCATAGCTTAGCGCATCTGCTGTTTCGGCAATTGAAATCGCTGGGGGAAGACTTGGGTGTACGGAAAGTCGGTTGCAAGTCGGTTACACTTCGCACGCCCATGGCACGTGGGTACGCCTTGATGACACCACCACGACCACGACCACGACTGCGACCACGACCACGACCATGATTTCTTTTATATATATATATATATATATAGAAGGTCAATAGCCAGACCATGGGCCGTCTTGCCGTAGGCAATTGAGAAGTTCAGAATCTTGGCCAGTGTCAGTGATTGTTTAGGCACAATTTTTTAGGCAAGATGTTTTAGGCTCGAATTTGTAAGCTCGATTTTAGGCACGATTGTTTAGCCACGATGTTCTAGGTACGATTGTTTAGGCACGATTAATCATTTTTGCACGCTTTTAATGATTAATTGAGAATTCGGCCATCTTGGGCTGTATCAATGATTTATTTAATTTTAACGATTAATCATGTTTGCACGCTTTTAATGATTAATTGAGAATTCGGCCATCTTGGGCTGTATCAATGATTTATTTAATTCTAACGATTAATCATGTTTGCACGCTTTTAATGATTAATTGAGAATTCGGCCATCTTGGGCTGTATCAATGATTTATTTAATTTTAACGATTAATCATGTTTGCACGCTTTTAATGATTAATTGAGAATTCGGCCATCTTGGGCTGTATCAATGATTTATTTAATTTTAACGATTAATCATGTTTGCACGCTTTTAATGAATAATTGAGAATTCGGCCATCTTGGGCTGTATCAATGATTTATTTAATTTTAGCGATTAATCGTTTGTTTGCACGATTGTAATATTTATTTGAAAATTTGGCCATCGTTTTCTCAGCTCTGGTAAGGCAATTGAGAAGTTCAGAATCTTGGCCTGTATGAGGAAGGGGGGGAGAATATCTTGAGTGAGTATATTACATAACATATAAGGGGGAATAAAATATAAAAAATATATAAGGCGGAATCTATCTATATATATAAAGAAATCATGGCGGTCGCGGTCGTGGTCGTGGTGTCATCATGGCGTACCCAGGTGCCGTGGCGTGCCGAAGTGTAACCGACTTGCAACCGACGACTTTCCGTGCACCCAATCCAGCGAAATTTTTTCAAAACGCCGAAACAGCAGATGCGCTTAGCTATGCGCGCACTCATTTCATGTCGACATCTGCCTCCCATACTATAACTGCGAGAAATTTTGAATGAGAAGATCCTCTCCTTGGAGGTCATCTGCTGACCCTAAGACAGCTTCGCATGACGCTCAGAATAATAGTCACCAGTGCATTGCTTCTTAACGGAGCATGAGCCACAGGGCGCATGATGCATGCCAACGGTCCTGGACAGGAGGGCCCGCAACACCGCCAGTCAGCGCTCACGGCGAGCTTGCCTGAGCTACGAAGATAGGGACAGAGCCAACAAGCGTCGACGAAATGCCCGCGCTGCCCGATCTGAGGACCTGCGTCAGGCTGACAATCAAGCCAGGCGAGAAGAGTATGCTGCCAAACCTTGGGAGTTACGCCAGACTCATAATCAAGCCAGGCCTTCAGATCGTCATGCTTTTTTCTCCGACTGCGAGCGTTGCCACCATTCATCTCACGCATGCGCACTTTTGCTAGCCATCGCATCGCATTCGTCGTGGTTGGCACCCAGTTGTTGCGATTATTTGACTTCGTTCAGATCACCATGGCCATTTCTTCCTCCTGCACACTCTCGCGCTTGCCACGCTCATCCCATTTTTGCAAGCTCTTTTCGTTGTATCGATTATCGTGAAAACGTTGCTGCGATTTTTGCTGTTCCGGGTGTTGACCGAGCATCGACTGGGGCACTGCACGAGTAGAAGAATCTGCAGGTGTATTGCCATGCAATTGCACCGGTTCGTTGTTCTCGGTGTTATCGAATCTGAGCAGTTCGCAAGTTGTTGGTAGGATCAAAGCAAGCATGCCCTCTTTCTGCACGATTGAATCCCACAGGGTGAAGTGAAGGGTACGAGGTAGGGAGGAAGAGATTGTGTGTGCGTGTTGGTGGTTGGGGGAAGGGATGGTGGTGGGAGAAAGGTGAGAGAAATAGAGTGTGTGTTGATGGGGGTGGGGTAAGGGGTAGGGAGAGGTCGGGGGAAGTAGGGGATGCTGTGGGTCTGGATGTGTGTGTGTGTGTGTGTGGGGGGGGGGGGAGGGGGGGGGTGGGGGGGTGGGGGGGGGGGGGGGGGGGGGGGGGGGGGGGGGGGGGGGGGGGGGGGGGGGGGGGGGGAGGGGGGATGCGTGTATGTGAGGGTGGGTCAAGCCAGACCTTCATATCGTGATGCTTTTTTTCTCCGTCTGCGAGCGGTCCCACCATTCATCTCACGCATGCGCAATTTTGCCATGCCATCGCATCACATTCGTAGTGATTGGCATCCAGTTGCGATTAATTACCTTTGTTCAGATCGCCATGGCCATTCCGTCCCCCTGGACACTCTCGCGCTTGCCACGCCCATTCCCATCTTTGCAAGCTCTTTTCGTTGTATAGAACATGAAGTTACGTTGCTGCGATTTTTTGGCTGTTCTGAGTTCACCGAGTCTCGACTGGGGCACTGTACGAGAAGACGAAGCTGCAGGTTTGGTAGCCAATGCAATTGCACCGGTCCGGTGTTCTCTGGGGCGATCGGAATCTGAGCGTTTGCAAAAATGTTGGTAGGTTCAAAGCACAGCGGGTCCCTCTTTCTGCACGATTGAATCCCACAGGGTGGAGTGAAGGGTGCGAGGTAGGGAGAAGAAAATGTGTGTGCGTGTTGGTGGTTGGGGGGGAACGGAGGGTGTGGGGGGGGGTAAGGTGAGAGAAAGAGAGTGCGTGTGGATGGGGTGGGTGAGGGGTAGGGAGAGGTCAGGATGGGGGGGGGGGGGGATGGTATGTGTGTATGACAGGGTGGGAGGCCACACCCTGAAGCAGAAGGGGAATAGGTAGGGAGAAGAAGTGTGGGTGTGGGTTTGGGGGGAGAGGCAGGGGAGCGTTGAGCAAGGGCTGAGATGGCTGATTTCTTGACTGTGTAAGGGAGGAGGGGGGGGGGAGGGGGGGCATACAGGGCGTTACCCGTTATGTAAACCAGACCAGACTAGGACCCATGGCCTGGGTGGGGGGTGGCCACCGGCCACACGGGCTACCGTACTAGTATAATATAATATAATATACATAATATAATATAATATAATATAATATAATATAATATATATAATACACATCATATACAGAAGGTCCTTAGCCAGACCATGGGCCGTCTTGCCGTAGGCAATTGAGAAGTTTTTGAATCTTTAGCCTGTATGAGGAAAGGGGGAAAATAATATCTTGAGAGAATACCTTGGTAGATAAGAAGGAGGGGGAAGTAAAATCTTGAGTGAATATCTTAATACATAAGAAGAAGGGGGAAATAATATCTTATTAATAATATATATAATATGGGTATATATAGAAGGGGGAATATAATATATATCATATATCATGTATATAAATATATAATATGGTATATATAGAAGGGGGAATATAATATATATCATATATCATGTATAATATATATAATATGGTATATATAGAAGGGGGAATATATATTATATCATATATCATATATATAATCTGGTATATATAGAAGGGGGAATATAATATATATATTACCGTAACTGCTCTCAAAAATTTAACGGTTGCAAATTTGAAACGGCTTTTGTTTTTTTTTTTATTATAAATTGACGGTTTACATTTGACGTTTTTTTTAATAGGAATATAAATTGACGTTACACATTTGACGGTTTCCATTTTAATAAAATCCATTTATGCAACTGAACGTTTGTACTTAATCATGTTACACTGGTTCATGGTTCATGGTAAAATATTAGGGTACACTGTTCTAGGACCTGCAAGGAGTGTACATATAATATTGCAATGATCCCATCTAGTTCAGCATAACACTAACGGTGCTCATTGAAATAACTAGAATGAGACATTCAATCGTTCCCATTAACTCCGGAAATCATCTATTGCTCAGTTAATGTCATAAGCATAAGCATAATGTATGTTCATGTGTTGCTCCAGGGATCTAGAAGGGCAAGGGGACTCATCCTCATCACCAGTGTGTTCCCTAATTCAAACAATTTGGAGCAAGGAAGAGTGGTTAAATGATGGCCACAGGGTCTGTGCTCCCAACTCGTTTATTTTTGTCGGGATGAGGCATCTGAATATGGCAGACAGATGCAGGAGGTCCAGGGATCTCGGTATCACTAAAAAAAATGTAGTGTTTGGCCCACTGAGCAGTCAGATATGTTGCATTCTAGTGATGCACCTAATATCCGCAAAAATACGAATTTGACGGTTTTTTCGTTTCGTAATATACCGTACGCCACGATTTGACGGTTGCTCCCGTCAATTTAAACCGTTAAATTTTGAGAGCAGTACGGGGTATATCATATAAATAATCTGGTATATCTAGAAGGGGGAATATAATATATATCATATATTAGATATCATATATAATATATATAAAGCTGGTATAATCTAGAAGGGGGAATATAATATATATTCATATATTAGATATCATATATAATATATATAAGCTGGTATATCTAGAAGGGGGAATATAATATTATATCATATATTAGATATATTATATGATATATATAAGCTGGTATATATAGAAGGGGGAATATAATATATATCATATATCATATATAAAATATTTAATATGGTAGATATAGAAGGGGGAAATATAATATATATTTACCGGTATAGTCATATAAATAATCTGGTATAATTCTAGAAGGGGGAATATAATATATATCATTATATTAGATATCATATATAATATTATTAAGCTTGGTATATATAGAAGGGGGAATATAATATAAATCATTTATCATATATAAAATCTATAATACGAAGGGACCGGCATATCATATGAATTTGACACTAGGCGAGTATGACATCATATGATATATCATACAAATTGCATCATATGATATTGCATATAATTACATTAAATGGGTAACTGTAGCCTAGTCAGAGTGCTGCATCATTTGATATCATATGATATTGTATAATGACATTATATCATTTGATATCACATTACCGTTATAATATGTACCTAATAATACGGTACCTAATAATATCCCTAATAATATCCCTAATAATAATAATAATAATAATAATAATAATAATATAATAATAATAATAACTATCCTATAATAATAATAATAATATATCCCTAATATAAACCCTAATAAATATCCTAATAATAATAATAATAACCGCTAATATAATAACCTAATAATACGGTATCTAATAATATCCCCTAACTCACTAATATAAATAACCCTAATAATAACCTAATAATACCTATAACGGTAACCCTGAATTACGGTCCGTAATAATAATTCTAATAATAATAATAATATCCCTAATAATAACCCTAATAATACGGTACATATCTAAGGGGGGGGGGGGGGGGGGGTTAGGGCCAGGAATATGCCACGGGGGGGGGGGGGGATACAAGATTGGCATAAATATCATCATTCATTGAAAATTGATAGATTAAGATGGCCAGTACGCGATGGGTGAAGTACTAAATAATAAATGTTATGATACATGAATAAATGGTGAATAATACAAATGGTGAGTAATTAAATCGTGAATAATGAATTAAATGGCATAATATGAAATAAAATGGTGAATAATACATGAATAAATAATGAATTATAAATGGATAAACATGAATAATAATGGCAATAAATGGTGAATACATCCACCCCCCCTCCCCCCCTCCCCCCCCTCCCCCCCCCACCCCCCCCCCCCCCACACAGCACAGCCTACCTTCTTCTCTCACTGGCATACTTGTCTTCCACAGGGCTTTGTCAGGCTCTCCTGTACCTCTCCACTCCAGGTACATTCACTAACAGTGGTTGGTTTGGTTGGTTGTATGTTTGGGTGGTTGCTGTTGGTTGGTTGTCCACTCGGCTTGGCTTGGGTTGGTTGTTTGTGGGTTGGGTTGCGAGTGGTTGGTTAGTTGTTTGGTTTCTCCTGTACTCCCACTACCAGGTGCACCTACATCAGTGTTGGAATTGGTTGGTGGTGGTTTGAGTTGGTTGGTTGGTTGGTTGTTGGTTTGGTTGTGGTTGGTTGGGTTGGTTTGCCGTGGTTGGATGTTTTGTTGTTTCTTCCTGTACCTCCCACTCCAGGTAGCATTTCCCCACACAGTGGTTGGGTGGGTTGGTTGGGTTTGGTTGGATTGTTTGTTGGTTGGTTTTGTTGGTTGGTTGGTTGTTGGTTGTTGGTTTCTCCTGTACCCTCCCACTCCAGGTAGCATTCCCCTACACAGTGTTGGTGGGTTGGTTGGTTGTTGGTTGGTTGGATTGTGTGGTTGTTGTTGTAGGCTCTCCTGTACCCTCCCACTCCAGGTAGCATTCCCTACATCCAGTGTTGGTTGGTTGGTGGATTGGTTGGTTGCGTTGTTGGTTAGTGGACGTTGTCGTCGGTTTCTCTGTACCCTCCCACTCCAGGTAGCATTCACTTGCACAGTGTTGTTGAGTTGGTTGGTGGCTGGTGAGGTGGTGTTTGGTTGTAGGTGGTTTGTTTGACGTTTGTGTTGGTCTTCTTCCTGTACCTCCACTCCAGGTAAGCATTCACTTACACAGTGTTGTTGATTGTTGGTTTGGTGGTGGTGGTTGGTTGCTTGTTAGTGGTTGTTCGTGGCGTTCCATCCTGTACCCTCCCACTCCAGGTAGCATTCACTGAACACAGTAGTTGTTGATTGTTGGCTTTGGTGGTGGTAGGTGGTTTTGGTTGGTTGTTAGTCAGTTTCTCCTGTACGCCTCCCACTCAGGTAGCATTCACTTACACAGTGTGTTGATTGTTGGTTTGCTGGTTGTCGGTTGGTGTTGGTGGGTTTGCTTCTTGGTGGTTGGTTGGTGTTGCTTGTTTCGTGTTGGTATGGTTGTTGTTTGTTGGTGTAGGGGTCAGGTTGTTGTTTTGTTGGTAGATGGTTGTTGGTGGTTGGTCTGTTGGTTGTTAGTTGTGATTATTGGTGTTGGTTGTTGGTTTGTTGGCGCAGGGGGTTGTGTTGGTTGTTGCTAGTATAGTGTTTGGTTGTTAGTTGTTGTGGTTGGTTGTAGTTGTCGGTTGGTGTGGTAGGTGGTTTGTTGATTGTTGTTGGTTAGTGGTAGGCTGTTGGTGGTGGTTGGTGTGGTGCTGTGGTTGGCAGTCTGGTTGTTGTTGTTGGCTGGTTGTTGGTGGTTGGTTTCTCTTATACCTCCCAACTCTCAAGGTAGCAGTCCACACCAATGTTATGGTGGTTGGTGGTTAGCAGAGGGTTGGGTGGTTCAAGTTTGATAGAAAATGGGTGTATTTGGTGTTATTAAATTCAAATTCAAAACTGCTCACCATCCCGACAGCGTCTTGATGTAATTTAAACAGGCATATAAATTCAATGAATTCCATGATTCAAATTAAAATAATGCCTCACCATCCCGCACAGCGTCTTTGAATGTAGTCATACTGCCATACAATTCAAATTAAAAATTCAAATCATGCCTCAGTGCTCACCATACACATCAGCGTCTTTAAATGTAGTCATCCCATGCGTACGAATAGTCAAATTAAAATTCAAACTCAACCATCCCGCACAGGCGTCTTTGATGTAAGATCATACATGCCGTAGGCTGTCGGAGTGGAAGTCCCACCCAATGTGACGCCTGCAAGCAATGGATTTGCACCGCCGCTATGTGAGCTAGGATGCGCAGCATCGAGTTTGGCCAGTAATCCGCCACTACTAAAGGTCTTGTCGCATGCTGTGTCGGCCTTGAAGGCTTTTTCGACCATACGAGTTGTGGGTGGTGGGTGGTGTGGTGGGTGGGTGTGGGTGGTGGGTTGTGGGTGTGGGATGTGAACGCCTCAAGTATGACTTGCATGCCGCTATGTGAAGCTACGGATGCGAAGCTCTAGTTTGACCGTAGGTGCCGCCAACCACTAAGGTTCTTGTTCGCAATCGCGTGTTGGCCTTGAAGGCTTTTCGTACTACGGTTGTGGGTGGTGGGTGGTAGGTGATGGGTGGTGTGGTGTGGGTGTGGGATGTGAACGCCTCAAGCATCGACTTGCATGTCGCTATGTTAAGCTAGATGCGAACTTGAGCTGAACCGTAGTCCGCTCAGCCACTAAGGTCTTGTTCGCATCGTGTGGCCTTCAAGGCTTTTCGTACTATATGTGGGTTGATTGGGTGGGTGTTGGTGTGGGAGGGGGAAGCAAAAAGGTGTGGTGGTGGGTGTGGAGGTGGTGGTTAATGTGGTGGTGGGTGGATGTGGGTGCATGCTGGGCTATGTGAGCTAGGAATCGAGCAGCTCTAGTTTGGGCTGTAAGTCTGCCACCGACTACAGGTCATGTTTTTGAAGTGATGTGTGGGTATGGTGGTGGTGGTGGTGGTGGGTGGTGGTGGGTGGGGGAGCGAAACTATGTGGTGGTTTTTTGGAGGTTGTGGTAATGGCTGTGGTGGGTGGTGGTGGGGTTGGTGCCCGTGTGGGTGCGGGTACGGGTTGGTCTTAGGTGCAGAGCTTTCAGTTGGCCGTGATCTGCCACACCTCAAACCAACCAACCAACCAAACAACCTCCATCCATCCATCATCCATCCCATCCATCCATCTCCATCCCTCCTTCTCTCCATCCATCCACCACCATTCCATGCATCCAATCCATACATAACCAAATCTAGTTCAAATTTACCACAACGCGCCCTCCCCCCCCCCCCCCCCCCCCCCCCCCCCCCTTCACTCATTCAGATCTCACACACCCTTGTTACATCTCACCTTGTATCGATGCTTTCAGGGCAGGCATCCACTCCATCCATCCATTTTCAGCCCACATCACACACTCCACAAATCCACCACCTCACAAATCCACCCTATCCATTCATCCATGCATCTGGCAAAAACCCTAGTTTCACATCCCACCTTCTAGCTATCCTTCTTCAGGAAGGCATCTCACACCCATCAATCATTTCACCCACGCACCCCTCCCATCTCCCATCCTCCAACAAACCTGAGGTTCACATCTTACCGTTGTATCCGATCCTTCCCGGGCAAGGTTGGTTCTGGCATGTTAGT
>JAJSRW010001847.1:0-69752 GCA_022414725.1 Microglena sp. YARC | reverse complement strand
AAAAGGAGAGGAGAATATTAGGGCTTCACAACTTTTTGGGCTCACACAGTTTGGCCCCCTCACCAAGCACATCGGCTCACCAGTGGGCTCACAAACATGCGCAGGGCCTCACAACCGGGCTTTGTCACTGGTGGGGTTCAACACAGTCGGGGCTCAAAAACTGGCCTCAAACTGGGCTCACCAGTGGGCCCTTTCACCAGTGGGCCTCACCAACTGGGCTTCAACATCTGGGCCCTCACCCAGTGGCTCCCAACCTTAGTGGGGGCTCACCAAGTGGGCTCAAACTGGGCCTCACCAAGTGAGCTTCCAACCAGTGGGCTTCACAACTAAGGGGCTTATAAGTTGGGCCTCACACCCAGTGGGCCTTCACAACTAGGCTTGCACAAAGCATTAGGCTCACAAGTTGGGCTCACCAAGTGGGCCTAACGACATGTGGCCCCTCACCAACTGGCTCCACTAAGTGGGCTCACAACTGGGTCACCAGGTTGGGCTCAACCTGGTGGGCTCAGTTAGTTGGGCTCAACGACAAGTCGGCTTGCACGCAGTGGGCCTCAACAACTGGGGCTCAGCCAGTTGGGCTCACCAGTGGGTACAGACTTGGGCCTCACATCTGGGCTCACAGTGGGCCCCTCACCCAGTGGGCTCCCCAGGCGGGCTCACACCTGGGCCCTTCACCAACGTGAGCTCACCAGTGGGCTCACAAACTAGGGCTTATAATTGGCGCTTCTACCAGTTGGGCTCACAACTAGGGCTCAACAAGCAGTGGCGGCCCGTCACTCAGTGGGCTCTACAACTAGGCCCTCACCAGTGGCCTCACGCCAGTGGGGCTCACTCATTGGCTCACAATTGGGCTTTCACCAGTTGGGGCTCAGCACCGTAGGGCTTCACCCAGTGGGCTCAACCAAAGTGGGCTCCACTAGTGGGCTCATCAGTGGGACTGGCACCAGTGGGCTTCACCAACTGGGCACGTCAACAACTGCGGCCCTCACCCAAGTGGGCTCACCAGTGGGCCCTCAAAAACCCTGGGCTCACGCCTGTAGGTTCACAAACTTGGGCTCACTCAGTGGGGCCTCTACCAGTGGCCTCCCAGTGGGCTACAAAAGTGGGGTCACCAGTGGCTACCAGTGGGCTCACACCACCAGTGGGCTCACAACTGGGCTCACACTGGGCTGCTCACAACTGGCTCACCAGTGGGCTCACATAGGCTCCACCTGGGCTCACCAGTTGGCTTGAAGGCTCACCACTGGGCTCACCGTGGCCTCACAACTAGGCTCACCAGTGGGCCTCACAACCTGGGCCTCACATCTGGGCTTCCACAACTCTGGGGCTCACCAAAGAGTGCTTTACCAATGGGGCTCACCTGGGCTCACCAGTGGGGCTTCCACAACGGGGCTCACAACTGGGTTTTTTTTTCACCAAAGTGGGCTCACCAGTGGGCTGTCACCAGTGGGCTCACCAGTGGCTCCACCAGTGGCTCACCAGTGGGCTCACCGAGTAGGCCCTCCCACAACTGGCGCCGCCTCACCTGTCACAACTGGGCCTCAACAACCTGGCTCACTAGGGGCTCACACTAGTCTCCCTCACAACTGGGCTCACAACTGGCTCACCTCAGCCAGTGGGCTCACAACCTGGGCTCACCTGCTCACAACTGGGCCTCCAGTGGGCTCACCAGTGGGCTCACAACTGGCTCACAAATGGGCTCACCTGTGGGCTCACCAGTGGCTCACAGTGACTGGGCTCACAACGTGGCTCACAAGGGCTGGGCTCCAAGTGGCAGTGCACATCTGGCTCACCAGTGGCTTCACAGTGGGCTCACAACTAGGCTCACCGTGGGGCTTCACAAACTTGGGGCTTTCAACAACTGGGGGTCACCAGTGGGCTCACCAGTGGGCTCTACTACAGTGGCTCACCTGTGGGCTTCACTGTGGCTCACAACTGCACCCAGTGGGCTGGGCTCACAACTAGCTCACACTGGGTGCTCCACCTGTGGGCCTCACCTGGGGCCTGGGTTCACAACATGGCTCACCAACTGGGCTCACCAGTGGCTCACCAGTGGGCCACAACTTGGGCCTCACCAGCGGGCTCACAACTGGCTCAACCAGTGGGCTCACAACTGGCCTCACCAGTGGCTCACCAGTGGCTCACCAGCTGGGGCCGTTACAAAGTGGCGCCTCACCAGGGGCCTCACCAGTGGGCTCACAAACGGGCCTCACCAGTGGGCTCACCAGAGGGGCTCCCACTGGGGCTCACAACTGCTCACAACTAGGCTCACCAGTTGGGGCTCCCCCAACTGGGCTCAACCAACTGGGCTCAACTTTGTGGGCTCACCAGTAGCTCATAACATCACCAGCTAAACTAGTGGCTCACAACTAGGCTCCAAGTGGCCTCACAGTGGGATCACCAGTGGGCCACATCGGGCTCACAAACGGCTCACAACTGCGGCCACAACTGCCTCACCGGGCTCACCAGTGGGCTCACAACTGGGCCGCTCACCGCCTTTACCGTGGGCCCCTCAAAAAAATGGGGCTCACTAAGTGGGCTCACAACTGGGCAAACACAAATGGGCTCACCAGTGCGCTCATCAGTGGCTCACAACTAGGCACAAGTGGGCTCACCAGTGTTCAACAACTGGGCTCCACAGATGTGGCTTTTCACCAATGGGCTTCAAACTGGGACTTTCAAGGGGCTCACATTGGCCTCACATCGTGGGCTTAGTGGCGCACTGGTGAGCCCACTGGTGAGACCCCCACTTGGTGAGCCTCACTAGTGAGCCCACTGCAGTGAGCCCCCAGTTGGTAGAGCCGTGTTGTGAGCCCACTTGTGCGCCCCAGTTTGTTGGCCCCCAGTTGTGAGCCCTGTGGAGCCCAACTAGAGCCGCCAGTTTGTGAGCCCAGCCGAGTTGTAGGATTGCCAGTTTGTGTCTGTGTTCGCACCTTGGTGAGCCCCCAGTGGTGGAGCCCTGTGGAGCCCAGTGACTGGTGAACAGTTGTGGGGCCCCCAGTTGTGAGGTCCCCACTAGTAGCACCCACGTCTTTGTGAGCCCACTGGTGAGCCCACTGGTGAGCCCACAGACCAGTTGGTTGAGCCCACTCGGTGAGCCCCCCCACTGGTGGAGGCCTAAGTTGTGAGCACCCCACGACCCTGGTGAGGCCCACTGGTGAGTCCCCAGTTTGTGAGCCCACTGGTGAGTGTCGCACTGGTTGTGAGCCCCACTGGGCCCAAATGGTTAACTGGTGAGCCCCGGTTGTGAGCCCACTGGTGAGCCCGGTTGTGAGCCCACTGGTCCCAGTTGTTGAGACCCACGTTTGTGAGAGGTGCAGCCCAGTTGTGAGCCCAATTGTGAGCCCAATGGTGAGCCCACTGGTGAACCCAGTTGTGAGCCAAGTTGTGAGCCCACTGGTGAGCCCAGTTGTGAGCCCAATGTTAAGCCCACTGGTGAGCCCACTGGTGAGCCCACTTGTGAGCCCAGTTGTGAGCCCACTGGTGAGCCCACTGGTGAGCCCAGTTGTGAGCCCACTGGTGAGCCCATAGGTGAGCCGAGTTGTGAGCCCAGTTGTGAGCCCAGTTGTGAGCCCACTGGTAAGCCCAGTTGTGAGCTCAGTTGTGAGCCCACGGGTGAGCCCAGTTGTGAGCCCGGTTGTGAGCCCAGTTGTGAGCTCACTGGTGAGCCCACTGGTGAGCCCGATTGTGAGCCCCAGTTGTTGATCCCAGTTTTTGAGCCCACTGGTGAGCCCACTTGTGAGCCCACTGGTGAGCCCACTGGTGTGCCCTGTTGTGAGCCCAGTTTCGAGCCCACTGGTGAGCCCACTTGTGAGCCCCACAGGTGATCCCACTGGTGAGCCCACTGGTGAGCCCGATTGTGTGCCTAGTTGTGGGCTCACCAGTGGGCTCACAACTGGGCTCACAACTGGGCTCACCAGTGGGCTCACAACTACGCTTACCAGTGGGCTCACCAGTGGGCTCACCAGTGGGCTCACAACTGGACTCACAACTGGGCTCAGTGGGCTCCAGTGGGCTCACAACTAGGCTCACCAGTGGGCTCACCAGTGGGCTCACCAGTGGGCTCACAACTGAGCTCACCAGTGGGCTCACCACTGGGCTCACCTGTGGGCTCACCAGTGGGCTCACCAGTGGGCTCACTAGTGGGCTCACAACTGGGCTCAACAGTGGGCTCACCAATGGGCTCACAACAGGGCTCTCAACAGGGCTCGCAACTGGGCTCACCAATGTGCTTACCAGTGGGCCGACAACTGGGCTAACCAGTGGGCTCACAACAGTGCTAACCAGTGGGCTCACAACTGGGCTCACCAGTGGGCTCACCAGTGGGCTAACAACTGGGCTCACAACTGAGCTCACCAGTGGGCTCACCAGTGGGCTCACCAGTGGGCTCACATCTAGGCTCACAACTGGGCTCACTAGTGGGCTCACCAGTGGGCTCACAACTGGGCTCACAACTGGGCTCACAACACAACTGGGCTCACCAGTGGTCTCACAACTAGGCTCACCAGTGGGCTCACCAGTGGGCTCACAACTAGGCTCACAATTGGGCTCACCAGTGGGCTCAAAACTTGGCCCCCAACTGGGCTCACCAGTGGGCTCACCAGTGGGCTCACAACTGGGCTTACTAGTGGGCTCACAACTGGGCTCACCAGTGGGCACACCAGAGGGCTCACAACTGGGCTCACAACTGTGCTCACCAATGGGCTCACCATTGGACTCACAACTGGGCTCACCAGTGGGCTCACAACTCGGCTCACCAGTGGGCTTACAACTGGGCTAACAACTGGGCTCACCGGTGGGCTCACCAGTGGGCTCACAACTGGTCTCACAACTGGGCTCACCAGTGGGCTCATAACTGGTCTCACAACTGGGCTCACCAGTGGGCTCACAACTGTGCTCACCTGTGGGCTCACCAGTGGTCTCACAACTAGGCTCACCAGCGGGCTCACCAGTGGGCTCACCAGTGAACTCACTAGTGGGCTCACAACCTGGCTCACCAGTGAGCTCACAACTGGGCTCACCAGTGCGCTCACAACTGGGCTCAGAACTGTGCTCACCAGTGGGCTCACCAGTGGGCTCACAACTGGGCTCACAACTGTGCTCACCAGTGGGCTCACCATTGGGCTCGCAACTGGGCTCACCAATGGGCTCACAACTCGGCTCACCAGTGGGCTCACAACAAGGCTCACAACTGGGCTCACCGGTGGGTTCACCACTGGGCTCACCAGTGGGCTCACAATTGGGATCACCAGTGGGCTCACCTGTGGGCTCACAAGTGGGCTCACCCGTGGGCTCAACAGTGGGCTCACCAGTGGGCTCACAACTGGGCTCACCAGTGGGCTCACAATTTGGCTCACAACAAGGCTCACCAGTGGGCTCACGAGTGGGCTCACCAGTGGGCTCACAACTGGCTCGGGCTCAACACTGGGCTCACCAGTGGGCTCACAACTGGGCTCACCAGTGGGCTCACAACTGGGCTCACAACTGGGCTCACCAGTGGGCTCACAACTGGGCTCACCAGTGGGCTCACCAGTGGGCTCACAACTAGGCTCACCAGTGGGCACACCAGTGGGCGAACCATTGGGCTCACCAGTGGGCTCACCAGTGGGCTCACAATTGGGCTCACAACTGGGCTCACCAGTGGGCTCACAACTGGTCTCACCAGTGGGCTCACAACTGGGCTCACCTCTGGGCTCACCAGTGGGCTCACCAGTGGGCTCACAACTCGGCTCACAACTGTGCTCACCAGTGGGCTCACTATTGGGCTCACAACTGGGCTCACCAGTGGGCTCACAACTCGGCTCACCAGTGGGCTCACAACAGGGCTCACAACTGGGCTCACCGGGGGGTTCACCAGTGGGCTCACAACTGGGCTCACAACTGGGCTCACCAGTGGGTTCACAACTGGTCTCACAACTGGGCTCACCAGTGGGCTCACAACTGGTCTCACCAGTGGGCTCACCAGTGGGCTCACAACTAGGCTCACCAGTGGGCTCACTAGTGGGCTCACCAATGGGCTCACCAGTGGGCTCACTAGTGGGCTCACAACTGGGCTCACAACTGGGCTCACCAGTGGGCTCACCAGTGGGCTCACAAGTGGGCTCACAACTGGGCTCACCAGTGGGCGTACAACTGGGCTCACAACAGGGCTCACTAGTGGGCTCACCACAGGGCTCACAACTGGGCTCACCAGTGGGCTCACAACTGGGCTCACAACTGGGCTCACAACTGGGCTCACGATTGGGCTCACCAGTGGGCTCACCAGTGGGCTCACCAGGCACTGAGTCTTTTTGGAGCAACCTAGCCGACTATCTTTCTACTTGTAGAAGAGCAAGACAGGAAGCCCTGGACTGCTTAGTGGCACCGTAATTTATTATCCTTTTTTTTCTTCTTGAGACTTCTCATTTGTTAGCTTCTTACCTCCGCCACTGTAAGTGGTTGAGATCTGGGTCCTGCTCTAAGGGGTTTAATACCTACGCCACCAAAACGGTGGTTGGGAGTTTGGTTTGTTTGTCCTCGACACACCCCTGATGTAATGGGGTTTTTTGCTTTGTGGGTGCTTTTTCTTTTTGTTTAAAGCACAGAGTCTCATACACCCTCGCGGTGTCAAGTAGACTTTAACATGTAATGTAATGTAATGTAATGTAACCAGTGGGCGCACAACTGGGCTCACAACTGGGCTCACAACTGGGTTCATAACTGGGCTCACCTGTGGGCTCACCAGTGGGCTAACCAGTGGGCTCACCAGTGGGCTCACAACTGGACTCACCGGTGGGCTCACAACTGGGTTCACCAGTGGGCTCACATCTGTGCTCACCTGTGGTCTCACCAGTGGGCTCACCAGTGGGCTCACCAGTGGGCTCACGAGTAGGCTCACAACTGGGCTCACAAGTGGGCTCACAACTGGGCTCACTAGTGGGCTCACAACTGGGCTCACAACTGGGCTCACAACTGGGCTCACCACTGGGCTCACAACTGGGATCACAACTGGGTTCACAACTGGGCTCACCTGTGGGCTCACCAGTGGGCTACCCAGTGGGCTCACCAGTGGGCTCACAACTGGGCTCACCAGTGGGCTCACAACTGGGCTCACCAGTGGGCTCACATCTGGGCTCACCAGTGGGCTCACCAGTGGTCTCACCAGTGGGCTCACCAGTAAGCTCACAAGTGGGCTCACTAGTGGGCTCACAACTGGGCTCACCAGTGGGCTCACAACTGGGCTCACCTGTGGGCTCACATCTGGGCTCACCAGTGGGCTCACCAGTGGGCTCACCAGTGGGCTCACAACTGGGCTCACAAGTAGGCTCAGCGGTGGCTCACAACTGGGCTCACCAGTGGGGTCACATCTGGGCTCACCTGTGGGCTCACCAGTGGGCTCACCAGTGGGCTCACCAGTGGGCTCACGAGTAGGCTCACAACTGGGCTCACAAGTGGGCTCACAACTGGGCTCACTAGTGGGCTCACCAGTGGGCTCACCAGTGGGCTCACCAGTGGGCGCACCAGTGGGCTCACAACTGGGCTCACAACTGGGTTCACTACTGGGCTCACCTGTGGGCTCACCAGTGGGCTACATAGTGGGCTCACCAGTGGGCTCACAACTGGGCTCACCAGTGGGCTCACAACTAGGCTCACCAGTGGGCTCACATATGGGCTCACCAGTGGGCTCACCAGTGGTCTCACCAGTGGGCTCACAACTGGGCTCACAAGTGGGCTCACCAGTGGACTCACAACTGGGCTCACAACTGGGCTCACCAGTGGGCTCACAACTAGGCTCAACAGCAGTAGGCTCACCAGTGGGCTCACTAGTGGGCTCACAACTGGGCTCACCAGTGGGCTCACAACTGGGCTCACCTGTGGGCTCACCTGTGGGCTCACCAGTGGGCTCACCAGTGGGCTCACCAGTGAGCTCACAACTGGGCTCTCAAGTAGGCTCACCAGTTAGCTCACAAATGGGCTCACAACTGGGCTCACCAGTGGGCTCACAACTAGGCTCACCAGCAGTAGGCTCACCAGTGGGCTCACTAGTGGGCTCACAACTGGGCTCACCAGTGGGCTCACAATTGGGCTCACCAGTGGGCTCACCAGTGGGCTCTCCAGTGGGCTCACCAGTAGGCTCGCCTGTGGGCTCGCCCTTGGGCTCACCAGTGGGCTCACCAGTGGGCTCACCAGTGGGCTCACAACAGGGCTCACCAGTGGGCTTACAACTTGGCTCACAACTGGGCTCACGAGTGGGCTCACAACTAGGCTCATCAGCAGTGGGCACACCCGTGTGCTCAACAGTGGGCTCACTAGTGGGCTCACCAGTGGGCTCACAACTGGGCTCACCAGTGGGCTCACCAGTGGGCTCATCAGTGGGCTCACCTGTAAGCTCGCCCGTGGGCTCACCAGTGGGCTCACCAGTGGGCTCACAACTGGGCTCACCAGTGGGCTTACAATTTGGCTTACAACTGGGCTCGCCATTGGGCTCACGAGTGGGCTCACAACTGGGCACACAACTGGGCTCACAACTGGGTTCACAACTGGGCTCACCTGTGGGCTCACCAGTGGGCTCACCAGTGGGCTCACCAGTGGGCTCACAACTGGGCTCACCAGTGGGCTCACAACTGGGCTCACCAGTGGGCTCACCAGTGGGCTCACCAGTGGGCTCACCAATAGTCTCACAACTGGGCTCACAAGTGGGCTCACAACTGGGCTCACAACTGGGCTCACAACTGGGCTCACCAGTGGGCTCACAACTAGGCTCACCAGCAGTAGGCTCACCAGTGGGCTCACTAGTAGGCTCACAACTGGGCTCACCAGTGGGCTCACAATTGAGGTCACCAGTGGGCTCACCAGTGGGCCTACCAGTGGGCTCACCTGTGGGCTCGCCCGTGGGCTCACCAGTGGGCTCACCAGTGAGCTCACAACTGGTCTCACAACTAGGCTCACAACTGGGCTCACAACTGGGCTCACTAGTGGGCTCACCTGTGGGCTCACAACTGGGCTCACAACTAGGCTCACAACTGGGCTCACCAGTGGGCTCACAACCAGGCTCACCAGTGGGCTCACAACTGGGCTCACCATTGGGCTCACCAGTGGGCTCACAATTGGGCTCACCCGTGGGCTCAACAGTGGGCTCACCAGTGGGCTCACAACTGGGCTCACCAATGGGCTCACAACTGGGCTCACAACTGGGCTCACCAGTGGGCTCACGAGTGGGCTCACCAGTGGGCTCACAACTGGGCTCGCCCGTGGGCCCACCGGTGGGCTCACAACTGGGCCCACCAGTGGGCTCACAACTGGGCTCACCAGTGGGCTCACAACTGGGCTCACCAGCGGGGTCACAACTGATCTCACCAGTGGGCTCACATCTGGGCTCACAACTGGGCTCACAAGTGGGCTCACCAGTGGGCTCACAACTGGGCTCACTAGTGGGCTCACAACTGGGCTCACCAATGGGCTCACAACTGGGCTCACACTAGGCTCACCAGTGGGCTCATCAATGGGCTCACAACTGGGCTCACAACTGGGCTCACCAGTGGGCTCACAACTCGGCTCACAACTGGGCTCACCAGTGGGCTCACAACTGGGCTCACCAGTGGCTCACCAGTGGGCTCACAACTAGGCTCACCAGTGGGCTCACCAGTGGGCTCACCAGTGGGCTCACTAGTGGGCTTACAACTGGGCTCACCAGTGGGCTCACAACTCGGCTCACAACTGGGCTCACCAGTGGGCTCACCAGTGGGCTCACAACTGGGCTCACAACTGTGCTCACCAGTGGGCTCACCATTAGGCTCACAACTGTGCTCACCAGTGGGCTCACAACTCGGCTCACCAGTGGGCTCACAACAGGGCTCACAACTGGGCTCACCGGTGGTTCACCAGTGGGCTCACAACTGGGCTCACAACTAGGCTCACCAGTGGGCTCACCAGTGGGCTCACAACTGGGCTCACATCTGGGCACACCAGTGGGCTCACCAGTGGGCTCACCAGTGGGC
Source organism: Microglena sp. YARC (assembly GCA_022414725.1). NCBI lineage: Eukaryota > Viridiplantae > Chlorophyta > Chlorophyceae > Chlamydomonadales > Chlamydomonadaceae > Microglena > Microglena sp. YARC. The sequence continues at coordinate 59,775 of JAJSRW010001847.1, read as the reverse complement.
TCACAACTGGGCTCACAAGTGAGCTCACCAGTGGGCTCACAACTAGGCTTATAATTGGGCTCACATTGGGCTCACAACTAGGCTCACAAGCAATGGGCTCACAAGTGGGCTCACCAGTGGGCTCACCAGTGGGCTCACAACTGGGCTCACAACTGGGCTCACAACTGGGCTCACCAGTGGGCTCACCAGTGGGCTCACCAGTGGGCTCACCAGTGGGCTCACAATTGGGCTCACAACTGGGCTCACCAGTGGGCTCACCAGTGGGCTCACAACTGGGCTCACATGTGGGCTCACCAGTGGGCTCACCAGTGGGCTCACCAGTGGGCTAACAACTGGGCTCACAAGTGAGCTCACCAGTGTGCTCACAACTAGGCTTATAATTGGGCTCACCAGTGGGCTCACAACTAGGCTCACAAGCAGTGGGCTCACCAGTGGGCTCACAACTAGGCTCACCAGTGGGCTCACCAGTGGGCTCACCAGTGGGCTCACAACTGGGCTCACCAGTGGGCTCACAACTAGGCTCACCAGTGGGCTCACCAGTGGGCTCACTAGTGGGCTCACCAGTGGGCTCACCAGTGGGCTCACAACTGGGCTCACAACTGGGCTCACCAGTGGGCTCACGAGTGGGCTCACCAGTGGGCTCACAACTGGGCTCGCCCGTGGGCCCACCGGTGGGCTCACAACTGGGCCCACCAGTGGGCTCACAACTGGGCTCACCAGTGGGCTCACAACTGGGCTCACCAGCGGGGTCACAACTGATCTCACCAGTGGGCTCACAACTGGGCTCACAACTGGGCTCACAAGTGGGCTCACCAGTGGGCTCACAACTGGGCTCACTAGTGGGCTCACAACTGGGCTCACCAATGGGCTCACAACTGGGCTCACACTGGGCTCACCAGTGGGCTCATCAATGGGCTCACAACTGGGCTCACAACTGGGCTCACCAGTGGGCTCACAACTCGGCTCACAACTGGGCTCACCAGTGGGCTCACAACTGGGCTCACCAGTGGGCTCACCAGTGGGCTCACAACTAGGCTCACCAGTGGGCTCACCAGTGGGCTCACCAGTGGGCTCACTAGTGGGCTTACAACTGGGCTCACCAGTGGGCTCACAACTCGGCTCACAACTGGGCTCACCAGTGGGCTCACCAGTGGGCTCACAACTGGGCTCACAACTGTGCTCACCAGTGGGCTCACCATTAGGCTCACAACTGTGCTCACCAGTGGGCTCACAACTCGGCTCACCAGTGGGCTCACAACAGGGCTCACAACTGGGCTCACCGGTGGGTTCACCAGTGGGCTCACAACTGGGCTCACAACTAGGCTCACCAGTGGGCTCACCAGTGGGCTCACAACTGGGCTCACATCTGGGCACACCAGTGGGCTCACCAGTGGGCTCACCAGTGGGCTCACAACTGGGCTCACAAGTGAGCTCACCAGTGGGCTCACAACTAGGCTTATAATTGGGCTCACCATTGGGCTCACAACTAGGCTCACAAGCAATGGGCTCACAAGTGGGCTCACCAGTGGGCTCACCAGTGGGCTCACAACTGGGCTCACAACTGGGCTCACAACTGGGCTCACCAGTGGGCTCACCAGTGGGCTCACCAGTGGGCTCACCAGTGGGCTCACAATTGGGCTCACAACTGGGCTCACCAGTGGGCTCACCAGTGGGCTCACAACTGGGCTCACATGTGGGCTCACCAGTGGGCTCACCAGTGGGCTCACCAGTGGGCTAACAACTGGGCTCACAAGTGAGCTCACCAGTGTGCTCACAACTAGGCTTATAATTGGGCTCACCAGTGGGCTCACAACTAGGCTCACAAGCAGTGGGCTCACCAGTGGGCTCACAACTAGGCTCACCAGTGGGCTCACCAGTGGGCTCACCAGTGGGCTCACAACTGGGCTCACCAGTGGGCTCACAACTGGGCTCACCAGTGGGCTCACCAGTGGGCTCACTAGTGGGCTCACCAGTGGGCTCACCAGTGGGCTCACAACTGGGCTCACAACTGGGCTCACCAGTGGGCTCACATCTGGGCTCACAAGTGGGCTCACCAGTGGGCTCACCAGTGGGCTCACAAGTGGGCTCACAAGTGGGCTCACCATTGGACTCACAACTGGGCTCACAACTGGGCTCACCAGTGGGCTCACAACTAGGCTCACCAGTAGGCTCACCAGTGGCTCACAGTGGGCTCACAACTGGGCTCACCAGTGGGCTCACAACTGGGCTCACCCGTGGGCTCACAGCTCACCAGTGGGCTCACCAGTGGGCTCACAACTGGGCTCACAACTGGGCTCACAACTGGGCTCACCAGTGGGCTCACCAGTGGGCTCACCAGTGGGCTCACCAGTGGGCTCACAATTGGGCTCACAACTGGGCTCACCAGTGGGCTCACCAGTGGGCTCACAACTGGGCTCACATGTGGGCTAACCAGTGGGCTCACCAGTGGGCTCACCAGTGGGCTCACAACTGGGCTCACAAGTGAGCTCACCAGTGTGCTCACAACTACGCGTGGGCTCACCAGTGGGCTCACAACTGGGCTCACAAGCAGTGGGCTCACCAGTGGGCTCACAACTAGGCTCACCAGTGGGCTCACCAGTGGGCTCACCAGTGGGCTCACAACTGGGCTCACCAGTGGGCTCACAACTAGGCTCACCAGTGGGCTCACCAGTGGGCTCACTAGTGGGCTCACCAGTGGGCTCACCAGTGGGCTCACAACTGGGCTCACAACTGGGCTCACCAGTGGGCTCACATCTGGGCTCACAAGTGGGCTCACCAGTGGTCTCACCAGTGGGCTCACAAGTGGGCTCACAAGTGGGCTCACCATTGGACTCACAACTGGGCTCACAACTGGGCTCACCACTGGGCTCACAACTAGGCTCACCAGCAGTAGGCTCACCAGTGAGCTCACTAGTGGGCTCACAACTGGGCTCACCAGTGGGCTCACAACTGGGCTCACCCGTGGGCTCACATCTGGGCTCACCAGTGGGCTCACCAGTGGGCTCACCAGTGGGCTCACAACTGGGCTCACCTCAGTGGGCTCACAACTGGGCTCACCACACATCTGGGCTCACCTGTGGGCTCACCAGTGGGCTCACCAGTGGGCTCACCAGTGGGTAGGCTCACCAGTGGGCTCACAAGTGGGCTCACAACTGGGCTCACTAGTGGGCTCACAACTGGGCTCACAACTTCGCTCACCAGTGGGCTCACCAGTGGGCATACAACTGGGCTCACAACTGGGTTCACAACTGGGCTCACCTGTGTGCTCACCAGTGGGCTACCCAGTGGGCTCACCAGTTGGCTCGCCCGTGGGCTCAATAGTGGGCTCACCAGTGGGCTCACAACTGGGCTCATCAGTGGGCTTACAACTTGGCTTACAACTGGGCTCGCCATTGGGCTCACCAGTGGGCTCACAACTGGGCACACAACTGGGCTCACAACTGGGCTCACAACTGGGTTCACAACTGGGCTCACCTGTGGGCTCACCAGTGGGCTCACCAGTGGGCTCACCAGTGGGCTCACAACTGGGCTCACCAGTGGGCTCACAACTGGGCTCACCAGTGGGCTCACCAGTGGGCTCACCAGTGGGCTCACCAATGGGCTCACAACTGGGCTCACAAGTGGGCTCACCAGTGGGCTCACAACTGGGCTCACAACTGGGCTCACCAGTAGGCTCACAACTAGGCTCACCAGCAGTAGTCTCACCAGTGGGCTCACTAGTAGGCTCACAACTGGGCTCACCAGTGGGCTCACAACTGGGCTCACCAGTGGGCTCACCAGTGGGCTCACCAGTGGGCCTACCAGTGGGCTCACCTGTGGGCTCGCCCGTGGGCTCACCAGTGGGCTCACCAGTGAGCTCACAACTGGGCTCACAACCGGGCTCACAACTGGGCTCACAACTGGGCTCACTAGTGGGCTCACCTGTGGGCTCACAACTGGGCTCACAACTAGGCTCACAACTGGGCTCACCAGTGGGCTCACAACTAGGCTCACCAGTGGGCTCACAACTGGGCTCACCAGTGGGCTCACCATTAGGCTCACAACTGTGCTCACCAGTGGGCTCACAACTCGGCTCACCAGTGGGCTCACAACAGGGCTCACAACTGGGCTCACCGGTGGGCTCACCAGTGGGCTCACAACTGGGCTCACAACTGGGCTCACCAGTGGGCTCACCAGTGGGCTCACAACTGGGCTCACATCTGGGCTCACCAGTGGGCTCACCAGTGGGCTCACCAGTGGGCTCACAACTGGGCTCACAAGTGGGCTCACCAGTGGGCTCACAACTAGGCTTATAATTGGGCTCACCATTGGGCTCACAACTAGGCTCACAAGCAATGGGCTCACAAGTGGGCTCACCAGTGGGCTCACCAGTGGGCTCACAACTGGGCTCACAACTGGGCTCACAACTGGGCTCACCAGTGGGCTCACCAGTGGGCTCACCAGTGGGCTCACCAGTGGGCTCACAATTGGGCTCACAACTGGGCTCACCAGTGGGCTCACCAGTGGGCTCACAACTGGGCTCACATGTGGGCTCACCAGTGGGCTCACCAGTGGGCTCACCAGTGGGCTAACAACTGGGCTCACAAGTGAGCTCACCAGTGTGCTCACAACTAGGCTTATAATTGGGCTCACCAGTGGGCTCACAACTAGGCTCACAAGCAGTGGGCTCACCAGTGGGCTCACAACTAGGCTCACCAGTGGGCTCACCAGTGGGCTCACCAGTGGGCTCACAACTGGGGGCTCACCAGTGGGCTCACAACAGGCTCACCAGTGGGCTCACCAGTGGGCTCCACTGGGCTCACCAAGTGGGCTCACCAGTGGGCTCACAACTGGGCTCACAACTGGGCTCACCAGTGGGCTCACAACTGGGCTCACACAGTGGGCTCACCATGGGCTCACAACTGGGCTCACAAGTGGGCTCACCAGTGGGCTCACCAGTGGGCTCACAACTGGGCTCACAACTGGGCTCACAACTGGGCTCACAACTAGGCTCACCAGTGGGCTCACCAGTGGGCTCACAACTGGGCTCACAACTGGGCTCACCAGTGGGCTCACAACTGGGCTCACCAGTGGGCTCACAACTGGGCTCACAAGTGGGCTCACCAGTGGGCTCACAATGGGCTCACAAGTGGCTCACAACTGGGCTCACAACTGGGCTCACCAGTGGGCTCACCAGTGGCTCACAGTGGGCTCACAACTGGGCTCACCAGTGGGCTCACAAACGTGGGCTCACCAGTGGGCTCACCAGTGGGCTCACAACTGGGCTCACCAGTGGGCTCACAACTGGGCTCACAACTGGGCTCACCAGTGGGCTCACCAGTGGGCTCACAACTGGGCTCACAACTGGGCTCACAACTGGGCTCACCAGTGGGCTCACCAGTGGGCTCACCAGTGGGCTCACAACTGGGCTCACCAGTGGGCTCACAACTGGGCTCACCAGTGGGCTCACAACTGGGCTCACAACTGGGCTCACCAGTGGGCTCACTCGTGGGCTCACAACTGGGCTCACAACTGGGCTCACAACTGGGCTCACCAGTGGGCTCACCAGTGGGCTCACCAGTGGGCTCACCAGTGGGCTCACAACTGGGCTCACCAGTGGGCTCACAACTGGGCTCACCAGTGGGCTCACAACAGTGGGCTCACCAGTGGGCTCACAAGTGGGCTCACAACTGGGCTCACCAGTGGGCTCACCAGTGGGCTCACAACTGGGCTCACAACTGGGCTCACCAGTGGGCTCACAACTAGGCTCACAACTGGGCTCACCAGTGGGCTCACCAGTGGGCTCACAACTGGGCTCACCAGTGGGCTCACCAGTGGGCTCACCAGTGGGCTCACAACTGGGCTCACCAGTGGGCTCACCAGTGGGCTCACCAGTGGGCTCACCAGTGGGCTCACAACTGGGCTCACCAGTGGGCTCACCAGTGGGCTCACAGGCTCACAACTGGGCTCACACTCACCACTGGGCTCACAACTGGGCTCACCAGTGGGCTCACAACTGGGCTCACCAGTGGGCTCACCAGTGGGCTCACAACTGGGCTCACCAGTGGGCTCACAACAGTGGGCTCACCAGTGGGCTCACAACTGGGCTCACAACTGGGCTCACCAGTGGGCTCACCTGGGCTCACAACTGGGCTCACCAGTGGGCTCACCAGTGGGCTCACAACTGGGCTCACCAGTGGGCTCACCAGTGGGCTCACAACTGGGCTCACCAGTGGGCTCACCAGTGGGCTCACAAGTGGGCTCACAACTGGGCTCACCAGTGGGCTCACAACTGGGCTCACAACTGGGCTCACCAGTGGGCTCACCAGTGGGCTCACCAGTGGGCTCACCAGTGGGCTCACAACTGGGCTCACCAGTGGGCTCACAACTGGGCTCACAAGTGGGCTCACCAGTGGGCTCACAACTGGGCTCACAACTGGGCTCACCAGTGGGCTCACAACGGCTCACAACTGGCTCACAACTGGGCTCACCAGTGGGCTCACCAGCTCACAACTGGGCTCACCAGTGGGCTCACAACTGGGCTCACAACTGGGCTCACCAGTGGGCTCACCAGTGGGCTCACAACTGGGCTCACCAGTGGGCTCACAACTGGGCTCACAACTGGGCTCACAACTGGGCTCACCAGTGGGCTCACAACAGTGGGCTCACTAGGCTCACCAGTGGGCTCACCAGTGGGCTCACAACTGGGCTCACCAGTGGGCTCACAACTGGGCTCACCAGTGGGCTCACCAGTGGGCTCACAACTGGGCTCACACAGTGGGCTCACCAGTGGGCTCACAACTGGGCTCACAACTGGGCTCACCAGTGGGCTCACAACAGTGGGCTCACCAGTGGGCTCACAACTGGGCTCACCAGTGGGCTCACTAGGGCTCACCAGTGGGCTCACCAGTGGGCTCACAACTGGGCTCACCAGTGGCTCACCAGTGGGCTCACAACTGGGCTCACCAGTGGGCTCACAACTGGGCTCACCAGTGGGCTCACAACTGGGCTCACTGGGCTCACCAGTGGGCTCACAACTGGGCTCACCAGTGGGCTCACAGTGGGCTCACAACTGGGCTCACCAGTGGGCTCACTAGTGGGCTCACAACTGGGCTCACCAGTGGGCTCACAACTGGGCTCACCAGTGGGCTCACAACTGGGCTCACCAGTGGGCTGTGGGCTCACCAGTGGGCTCACAACTGGGCTCACAACTGGGCTCACCAGTGGGCTCACCAGTGGGCTCACACTGGCTCACAACTGGGCTCACCAGTGGGCTCACCAGTGGGCTCACCAGTGGGCTCACAACTGGGCTCACAACTGGGCTCACCAGTGGGCTCACCAGTGGCTCACAACAGTGGCTTGGGCTCACAACTGGGCTCACCAGTGGGCTCACCAGTGGGCTCACAACAGTGGGCTCACAACTGGGCTCACCAGTGGGCTGGCTCACAACTGGGCTCACCAGTGGGCTCACCTGGGCTCACAACTGGGCTCACCAGTGGGCTCACCAACTGGGGGCTCACCAGTGGGCTCACAACTGGGCTCTCACCAGTGGGCTCACCAGTGGGCTCACACTGGGCTCACAACTGGGCTCACCAGTGGGCTCACCAGTGGGCTCACAACTGGGCTCACCAGTGGGCTCACAACTGGGCTCACCGGGCTCACCAGTGGGCTCACCAGTGGGCTCACCAGTGGGCTCACAGTGGGCTCACCAGTGGGCTCACAACCAGTGGGCTCACAACTGGGCTCACCAGTGGGCTCACAACTGGCTCACCAGTGGGCTCACAACTGGGCTCACCAGTGGGCTCACCAGGGCTCACAACTGGGCTCACCAGTGGGCTCACAACTGGGCTCACAACTGGGCTCACCTGGGCTCACCAGTGGGCTCACAACTGGGCTCACCAGTGGGCTCACAACTGGGCTCACTGGGCTCACCAGTGGGCTCACAACTGGGCCTCACCAGTGGGCTCACAACTGGGGCTCACCAAGTGGGCTCACACTCACAACTGGGCTCACCAGTGGGCTCACCAGTGGGCTCACCAGTGGGCTCACAACTGGGCTCACCAGTGGGCTCACCAGTGGGCTCACAACTGGGCTCACAGTGGGCTCACAACTGGGCTCACCAGTGGGCTCACCACTCACAACTGGGCTCACAACTGGGCTCACCAGTGGGCTCACAACTGGGCTCACCAGTGGGCTCACCAGTGGGCTCACCAGGGCTCACCGCTCACAACTGGGCTCACCAGTGGGCTCACCTGGGCTCACAAGGCTCACAACTGGGCTCACCAGTGGGCTCACAACTGGCTCACAACTGGGCTCACCAGGGGCTCACAACTGGGCAGTGGGCTCACAACTGGCTCACCAGTGGGCTCACAACTGGGGCTCACCAGCTCACAACTGGGCTCACAACTGGGCTCACCAGTGGGCTCACAACTGGGCTCACAACTGGGCTCACCAGTGGGCTCACCAGTGGGCTCACAACTGGGCTCACAACTGGGCTCACCAGTGGGCTCACAACAGTGGGCTCACAACTGGGCTCACCAGTGGCTCACCAGTGGCTCACAACTGGGATTGGGCTCACCAGTGGGCTCACAACTGGGCTCACAACTGGGCTCACCAGTGGGCTCACAACTGGGCTCACCAGTGGGCTCACCAGTGGGCTCACCTGGGCTCACCAGTGGGCTCACCAGTGGGCTCACAACTGGGCTCACCAGTGGGCTCACAACTGGGCTCACCAGTGGGCTCACCAGTGGGCTCACAACTGGGCTCACAACTGGGCTCACCAGTGGGCTCACAACTGGGCTCACAACTGGGCTCACCAGTGGGCTCACAACTGGGCTCACCAGTGGGCTCACCAGTGGGCTCACAAGGCTCACAACTGGGCTCACCAGTGGGCTCACCAGTGGGCTCACCTGGGCTCACAACTGGCTCACCAGTGGGGGGCTCACCAGTGGGCTCACCAGTGGGCTCACAACTGGGCTCACAACAGTGGGCTCACCAGTGGGCTCACAACTGGGCTCACCAGTGGGCTCACCAGTGGGCTCACAACTGGGCTCACAACTGGGCTCACAACTGGGCTCACCAGTGGGCTCACAACCTCACCAGTGGGCTCACAACTGGGCTCACCAGTGGGCTCACCAGTGGGCTCACAACTGGCTCACAACTGGGCTCACCAGTGGGCTCACAACTGGGCTCACAATGGGCTCACAACTGGGCTCACAACTGGGCTCACTGGGCTCACCTGGGCTCACCAGTGGGCTCACAACTGGGCTCACAACTGGGCTCACCAGTGGGCTCACAACTGGGCTCACCAGTGGGCTCACAACTGGGCTCACCAGTGGGCTCACAACTGGGCTCACCAGTGGGCTCACCAGTGGGCTCACAACTGGGCTCACCAGTGGGCTCACAACTGGGCTCACAACTGGGCTCACCAGTGGGCTCACCAGTGGGCTCACAACTGGGCTCACAACTGGGCTCACACCAGTGGGCTCACAACAGTGGGCTCACCAGTGGGCTCACAACTGGGCTCACCAGTGGGCTCACAACTGGGCTCACAACTGGGCTCACCAGTGGGCTCACACAGGCTCACCAGTGGGCTCACCAGGGCTCACAACTGGGCTCACCAGTGGGCTCACCAGTGGGGCTCACAACTGGGCTCACCTGGGCTCCACTGGGCTCACCAGTGGGCTCACAACTGGGCTCACCACCAGTGGGCTCACCAGTGGCTCACCAGTGGGCTCACAACTGGGCTCACCAAGTGGGCTCACAACTGGGCTCACCAGTGGGCTCACCAGTGGGCTCACAACTGGGCTCACAACTGGGCTCACCAGTGGGCTCACCTAGTGGGCTCACAAACTGGGCTCACCAGTGGGCTCACCAGTGGGCTCACAACTGGGCTTGGGCTCACAACAGTGGGCTCACCAGTGGGCTCACAACTGGGCTCACACTGGGCTCACCAGTGGGCTCACAACTGGGCTCACCAGTGGGCTCACAACTGGGCTCACCAGTGGGCTCACCAGTGGGCTCACCAGTGGGCTCACAACTGGGCTCACAAACCAGTGGGCTCACCAGTGGGCTCACAACTGGGCTCACCAGTGGGCTCACCAGTGGGCTCACAACTGGGCTCACCAGTGGGCTCACCAGTGGGCTCACAACAGTGGGCTCACAAGTGGCTCACCAGTGGGCTCACAACTGGGCTCACCAACCTGGGCTCACAACTGGGCTCACCAGTGGGCTCACCAGTGGGCTCACCTGGGCTCACCAGTGGGCTCACCAGTGGGCTCACAACTGGGCTCACCAGTGGCTCACCAGTGGGCTCACAACTGGGCTCACTAGTGGGCTCACCCTGGGCTCACAACTGGGCTCACCAGTGGGCTCACAACTGGGCTCACCAGTGGGCTCACCAGTGGGCTCACAACTGGGCTCACCAGTGGGCTCACAACTGGGCTCACAACAGTGGGCTCACCAGTGGGCTCACCAGTGGGCTCACAGTGGGCTCACAACTGGGCTCACCAGTGGGCTCACAACTGGGCTCACAAACAGTGGGCTCACCAGTGGGCTCACCACTGGGCTCACCAGTGGGCTCACAACTGGGCTCACCAGTGGGTGGGCTCACCAGTGGGCTCACAACTGGGCTCACCAGTGGGCTCACCAGTGGGCTCACCAGTGGGCTCACCAGTGGGCTCACAACTGGGCTCACAAGTGGGCTCACAACTGGGCTCACCAGTGGGCTCACCTGGGCTCACAACTGGGCTCACCAGTTGGGCTCACACTGGGCTCACAGTGGGCTCACAACTGGGCTCACCAGTGGGCTCACCAGTGGGCTCACAACTGGGCTCACAACTGGGCTCACCAGTGGGCTCACCAGTGGGCTCACAACTGGGCTCACCAGTGGGCTCACAGGCTCACAGTGGGCTCACCAGTGGGCTCACAACTGGGCTCACAACAGTGGGCTCACAACTGGGCTCACAATGGGCTCACCAGTGGGCTCACACCAGTGGGCTCACCAGTGGGCTCACCTGGGCTCACAACTGGCTCACCTGGGCTCACCAGTGGGCTCACCAGTGGGCTCACCAGTGGGCTCACCAGTGGGCTCACAACTGGGCTCACAGTGGGCTCACAACTGGGCTCAGGGCTCACCAGTGGGCTCACACCAGTGGGCTCACCAGGCTCACAACTGGGCTCACCAGTGGGCTCACACTGTGGGCTCACCAGTGGGCTCACAACTGTGGCTCACAGTGGGCTCACCAGGCTCACAACTGGGCCCTCACCAGTGGGCTCACAACTGGGCTCACCAGTGGGCTCACCAGTGGGCTCACACTGGGCTCACAACTGGGCTCACCAGTGGGCTCACCAGTGGGCTCACAACTGGGCTCCACAACTGGGCTCACCAGTGGGCTCACAACTGGGCTCACAACTGGGCTCACAACTGGGGCTCACCAGTGGGCTCACAACTGGGCTCACCTGGGCTCACCAGTGGGCTCACAACAGTGGGCTCACCAGTGGGCTCACCAGTGGGCTCACCAGTGGGCTCACCAGTGGGCTCACAACTGGGCTCACAATGGGCTCACCATGGGCTCACAACTGGGCTAGTGGGCTCACCAGTGGGCTCACAACCAGTGGGCTCACCAGTGGGCCTCACAACTGGGCTCACCAGTGGGCTCACAACTGGGCTCACCAGTGGGCTCACAACTGGGCTCACCAGTGGGCTCACAACTGGGCTCACCAGTGGGCTCACAACTGGGCTCACAACTGGGCTTGGGCTCACCAGTGGGCTCACCTGGGCTCACAACTGGGCTCACCAGTGGGCTCACCAGTGGGCTCACAACTGGGCTCACACAGTGGGCTCACACCACTGGGCTCACAACTGGGCTCACAACTGGGCTCACAACTGGGCTCACCAGTGGGCTCACCAGTGGGCTCACAACTGGGCTCACCAACTGGGCTACAACTTGGGCTCACCAGTGGGCTCACAACCTGGGCTCACAACTGGGCTCACCAGTGGGCTCACAACTGGGGGCTTCACCAGTGGGCTCACACAGTGGGCTCACAACTGGGCTCACCAGTGGGGGCTCACAACTGGGCTCACCAGTGGGCTCAACTGGGCTCACAACAGTGGGCTCACCAGTGGGCTCACCAGTGGGCTCACAACCTGGCTCACCAGTGGGCTCACAACTGGGCTCACACAAAGTGGGCTCACCAGTGGGCTCACAACTGGGCTCACCAGTGGGCTCACCCAAGTGGGCTCACAACTGGGCTCACAACTGGGCTCACCAGTGGGCTTCACCAGTGGGCTCACAACTGGGCTCACCAGTGGGCTCACAACTGGGCTCAGTGGGCTCAACTGGGCTCACCAGTGGGCTCACAACACCAGTGGGCTCACCAGTGGGCTCAACCGTGGGCTCACAACTGGGCTCACCAGTGGGCTCACAACTGGGACTCACACTAAGTGGGCTCACCAGTGGGCTCACTAGCTAGTGGGCTCACAAACTGGCTCACCAGTGGGCTCACAACTCGGCCTCACCAGTGGGCTCACAACCAGTGGGCTCACAACTGGGCTCACACAATGGGTGGGCTCACAACTGGGCTCACCAGTGGGCCTCACAACTGGGCTCACCAGTGGGCTCACCAGTGGGCTCACAACTGGGCTCACAGTGGGCTCACCAGTGGGCTCACCAGTGGGCTCACAACTGGGCTCCAGTGGGCTCCAGTGGGCTCACAACTGGGCTCACAACTGGGCTCACCAGTGGGCTCACCAGTGGGCTCACCAGTGGGCTCACAACATGTGGGCTCACCAGTGGGCTCACAACTGGGCAGGGCTCACAGTGGGCTCACAACTGGGCTCACAACTGGGCTCACCAGTGGGGCTCACAGTGGGCTCACAACTGGGCTCCACCAGTGGGCTCACCAGTGGGCTCACCAGTGGGCTCACAAGGCTCACAGTGGGCTCACCAGTGGGCTCACAACTGGGCTCACCAGTGGGCTCACAAACAACTCCACAACTGGGCTCACCACCAGTGGCTCACACAGTGGGCTCACCAGTGGGCTCACAACTCACCAAGTGGGCTCACCAGTGGGCTCACAACTGGGCTCACCAGTGGGCTCACAACTGGGCTCACAACTGGGCTCACACAGTGGGCTCACCTGGGCTCACCAAAGCTCACAACTGGGCTCACCAGTGGGCTCACAACTGGGCTCACTGGGCTCACCAGTGGGCTCACAACTGGGCTCACCAGCTCACAACTGGGCTCACACGTGGGCTCACTGGGCTCACCGTGGGCTCACAACTGGCTCACCAGTGGGCTCACCTGTGGGCTCACCAGTGGGCTCACAGTGGGCTCACAAGTGGCTGGGCTCACAAGTGGGCTCACAGTGGGCTCACCAGTGGGCTCACCAGTGGGCTCACAACTGGGCTCACAACCAGTGGGCTCACCAGTTGGGCTCAGGTCAACTAGTGGGCTCACCAGTGGGCTCACATCTGGCTCACCAGTGGGCTCACCAGTGGGCTCACAACTGGGCTCACCAGGCTCACCAGTGGGCTCAAAACTAGGCTCACAGTGGGCTCACCAGCAAACTGGGCTCACAACTGGGCTCACCAGTGGGCTCACAACTGGGCTCACTGCTCCACCGTGGGCTCACCACTCACTGGCTCAACTGGGGCCTCACCAGTGGGCTCACAGGGGCCTGGGCTCTCACACCACTCACCAGGCTCACACAGTGGCTACAACTGGGCCTCACAAGTGGGCTCACACTGGGGGCTCACAACTGTGGGCTCACCAGTGGGCTCACAACTAGGCTCACACTGGGCTCACCAGTGGGCTCAACCAGTGGGCTCACACCAGTGGGCTCACCAGTTGGGCTCACAACTGGCTCACCAGTGGGCTCACAATGGCTCACCAGGGCTCACAACTGGGCTCACCAGTGGGCTCACAACCAGTGGGCTCACCAGTGGGCTCACCATGGGCTCACAACTGGGCTCACCACACCATTTTTCACAATGGGCTCACCAGTGGGGTGGGCACAACTGGGCTCACCAGTGGGCTCACAAACCTGGGCTCACAACTGGGCTCACCAGTGGGCTCACAACTGGGCTCACCAGTTGGGCTCACCAGTGGCTCTCACCAGTGGGCTCACTAGTGGGCTCACCAGTGGGCTCACAACTGGGCTCACTCCACATGCACATAGTGGGCTCACCAGTGGGCTCACACTGGGCTCACCTGGGCTCACCAGTGGGCTCACAACTGGGCTCACCAGTGGGCTCAGTGGGCCACCTGGGCTCACCTCAGGGGCTCAGGCCAGTGGGCTCACCAGTGGGCTCACAACTGGCTCACAAGTGGCTCACAACTGGGCTCACAACTGTGGGCTCACCAGTGGGCTCACCAGTGGCTGGGCTCAACAACTGGGCTCACAATGGGCTCACAACTGGGCTCACACTGGGCTCACCAGTGGGCTCACAACTGGGCTCACCAGTGGGCTCACCAGTGGGCTCACAACTGGGCTCACCAGTGGGCTCACAACCTCACCAGTGGGCTCACATGGGCTCACAACTGCAGGCTCACCAGTGGGCTCACAAGTGGGCTCACACACTGGGAGTGGGCTCACAACTGGGCTCACAAGTGGGCTCACTGGGCTCACCAGTGGGCTACAACTGGGCTCACAACGGCTCACAACTGGGCTAGTGGGCTCACAACTGGGCTCACACTGGGCTCACCAGTGGGCTCACAACTGGGCTCACCCTGGGCTCACAACTGGGCTCACCAGTGGGCTCACAACTGGGCTCACAACCAGTGGGCTCACCAGTGGGCTCACAACTGGGCTCACAACTAGGCTCACCAGGGCTCCACAGTGGGGCTCACAACTGGGCTCACCAGTGGGCTCAACTGGGCTCACCAGTGGGCTCACCTGGGCTCACCATTGGGTGGGCTCCAGTGGGCTCACCAGTGGGCTCACAAGGGCTCACCAGTGGGCTCACAATGGGCTCACAACTGGGCTCACCAGTGGGCTCACACCAGTGGGCTCACCAGTGGGCTCACAACTGGGCTCACCAGGCTCACAACTGGGCTCACCACAGTGGGCTCACCAGTGGGCTCACAACTGGGCTCACACACAACTGGGCTCACAACTGGGGGCTCACAACTGGGCTCACAGTGGGCTCACCTGGGCTCACACAACTGGGCTCACCAGGGCTCACAACTGGGCTCACCAGTGGGCTCACAACTGGGCTCACAACTGGGCTCACCAGTGGGCTCACCAGTGGGCTCACAAGTGGGCTCACAACTGGGCTCACCAGTGGGCTCACAACTGGGCTCACAACTGGGCTCAACTGGGCTCACCAGTGGGCTTGGGCTCACAACTGGGCTCACAACTGGCTCACCAGTGGGCTCACAACTGGCTCTGGGCTCACACAGTGGGCTCACCAGTGGCTCACACTGGCTCACAACTGGGCTCACCAGTGGGCTCACAACCTGGCTCACAACTGGGCTCACCAGTGGGCTCACACTGGGCTCACCAGTGGGCTCACCAGTGGGCTCACAACTGGGCTCAACTGTGGGCTCACAACTGGGCTCACAACTGGGCTCACCAGTGGGCTCACACTGGGCTCACCAGTGGGCTCACAACAGTGGGCTCACACAACTCAGTGGGCTCACAACTGGGTGGGCTCACCAGTGGGCTCACCAAGTGGGCTCACAACAGTGGGCTTAACCAGTGGGCTCACAAACTGGGCTCACCAGTGGGCTCACAACTGGGCTCACAACTGGGCTCACCAGTGGGCTCACCAGTGGGCTCACAGACTGGGCTCACAACTGGGCTCACCAGTGGGCTCACCAGTGGGCTCACAATGGGCTCACAATGGGCTCACAACAGTGGGCTCACCAGTGGGCTCACAAACTGGGCTCACAACTGGGCTCACCAGTGGGCTCACAGTGGGCTCACAACTGGGCTCACCAGTGGGCTCACAACTTGGGCTCACAGTGGGGCTCACCAGTGGGCTCACAACTGGGCTCACAACAGTGGGCTCACCAACTGGGCTCACAACTGGGCTCACCAGTGGGCTCACAACTGGGCTCACCAGTGGGCTCACAACTGGGCTCACAAGTGGGCTCACCTGGGCTCACAACTGGGCTCACAACAGTGGGCTCACCAGTGGGCTCACAACAGTGGGCTCACAGTGGGCTCACCAGTGGGCTCACAACTGGGCTCACCAGTGGGCTCACAACTGGGCTCAACCAGTGGGCTCACCAGTGGGCTCACAACTGTGGGCTCACAACTGGGCTCACCAGTGGGCTCTCACACAACTGGGCTCACCAGTGGGCTCACAACTGGGCTCACCTGGGCTCACCAGTGGGCTCACTCACCAGTGGCTCACCAGTGGGCTCACAACTGGGCTCACAACTGGGCTCACCAGTGGGCTCACAACTGGGCTCACCAGTGGGCTCACAACTGGGCTCACAACTGGGCTCACCACTGGGCTCACCAGTGGGCTCACAACTGGGCTCACCAGTGGGCTGGGCTCACAACTGGGCTCACCAGTGGGCTCACACTGGGCTCACCAGTGGGCTCACAAGTGGGCTCACAACTGGGCTCACCAGTGGGCTCACAACTGGGCTCACAACTAGGCTCACCAGTGGGCTCACCAGTGGGCTCACAACTGGGCTCACCAGTGGGCTCACAACTGGGCTCACCAGTGGGCTCACAACTAGGCTCACAACTGGGCTCACCAGTGGGCTCACCAGTGGGCTCACAACTGGGCTCACCAGTGGGCTCACAACTGGGCTCACAACTGGGCTCACCAGTGGGCTCACAACTGGGCTCACCAGTGGGCTCACCAGTGGGCTCACAACTGGGCTCACTGCTGTGGGCTCACCAGTGGGCTCCAACTTGGCTCACAACTGGGCTCACCAGTGGGCTCACAACTGGGCTCACAACTGGGCTCACAAGTGGGCTCACCAGTGGGCTCACAACTGGGCTCACAACTGGGCTCACCAGTGGGCTCACAACTGGGCTCACAACTGGGCTCACCAGTGGGCTCACAACTGGGCTCACCAGTGGGCTCACAAGTGGGCTCACAACTGGGCTCACCAGTGGGCTCACCAGTGGGCTCACAACTGGGCTCACCAGTGGGCTCACAACTGGGCTCACAACTGGGCTCACCAGTGGGCTCACCAGTGGGCTCAAAACTGGGCTCACAACTGGGCTCACCAGTGGGCTCACCAGTGGGCTCACAACTGGGCTCACCAGTGGGCTCACCAGTGGGCTCACAACTGGGCTCACAACTGGGCTCACCAGTGGGCTCACAACTGGGCTCACAAGTGGGCTCACCAGTGGGCTCACCAGTGGGCTCACAACTGGGGCTCACCAAGTGGGCTCACAACTGGGCTCACCAGTGGGCTCACCAGTGGGCTCACCTGGGCTCACCTGGGCTCACAACTGGGCTTGGGCTCACCAGTGGGCTCACACTGGGCTCACCAGTGGGCTCACAAACTGGGCTCACAAGTGGGCTCACCAGTGGGCTCACAGTGGGCTCACAACTGGGCTCACTAGTGGGCTCACCAGTGGGCTCACAACTGGGCTCACCAGTGGGCTCACCAGTGGGCTCACCAGTGGGCTCACCAGTGGGCTCACAACTGGGCTCACAGGGCTCACAACTGGGCTCACAACTGGGCTCACCAGTGGGGCTCACACTGGGCTCACAACTGGGCTCACCAGTGGGCTCACAACAGTGGGCTCACAACTGGGCTCACAACTGGGCTCACCAGTGGGCTCACGCTCACCAGTGGGCTCACCAGTGGGCTCACAACTGGGCTCACCAGTGGGCTCACAACTGGGCTCACCAGTGGGCTCACAACTGGGCTCACAACTGGGCTCACCAGTGGGCTCACAACTGGGTGGGCTCACCAGTGGGCTCACCAGTGGGCTCACAACTGGGCTCACAACTGGGCTCACAACAGTGGGCTCACCAGTGGGCTCACAACTGGGCTCACAAGTGGGCTCACCAGTGGGCTCACAACTGGGCTCACCAGTGGGCTCACAACTGGGCTCACAACTGGCTCAACCAGTGGGCTCACCAGTGGGCTCACAACTGGGCTCACCAGTGGGCTCACAACAGTGGGCTCACAACTGGGCTCACCAGTGGGCTCACCAGTGGGCTCACACAGTGGGCTCACAACTGGGCTCACCAGTGGGCTCACAACTGGGCTCACCAGTGGGCTCACAAGTGGGCTCACCAGTGGGCTCACCAGTGGGCTCACAACTGGGCTCACAACTGGGCTCACCAGTGGGCTCACAACTGGGCTCACCAGTGGGCTCACAACTGGGCTCACAAGTGGGCTCACAGCTGGGCTCACCAGTGGGCTCACAACTGGGCTCACAACTGGGCTCACCACTGGGCTCACAACTAGGGCTCACCAGCTCACTAGTGGGCTCACAACTGGGCTCACCAGTGGGCTCACAACTGGCTTCACACACCAGTGGGCTCACCAGTGGGCTCACCAGTGGGCTCACAACTGGGGGTGAGGCTCACAACTGGGCTCACCACATGGGCTCACCTGTGGGCTCACCAGTGGGCTCACAACTGGGCTCACCAGTGGGCTCACCAATGGGCTCACCAGTGGGCTCACAACTGGGCTCACAGTGGGCTCACAACTGGGCTCACAAGTGGGCTCACCAGTGGGCTCACCAGTGGGCTCACAACTGGGCTCACAACTGGGCTCAGGCTCACCAGTGGGCTCACCAGTGGGCTCACCAGTGGGCTCACCAGTGGGCTCACCAGTGGGCTCACAAGTGGGCTCACAACTGGGCTCACAGTGGGCTCACAACTGGGCTGTGGGCTCACCAGTGGGCTCACAACTGGACTCACAACTGGGCTCACAACTGGGCTCACAACTGGGCTCACAACAGTGGGCTCACCAGTGGGCTCACCAGTGGGCTCACCAGTGGGCTCACAACTGGGCTCACCAGTGGGCTCACAACTGGGCTCACCAGTGGGCTCACAACTGGGCTCACCAGTGGGCTCACAACTGGGCTCACAACTGGGCTCACCAGTGGGCTCACCAGTGGGCTCACAACTGGGCTCACAACTGGGCTCACCAGGGCTCACAACTAGGCTCTCACCAGTGGGCTCACAACGGGCTCACAACTGGGCTCACCAGTGGGCTCACAATTGAGGCTCACCAGTGGGCTCACCAGTGGGCTCACCAGTGGGCTCCCAGTGGGCTCACAGTGGGCTCACCAGTGGGGCTCACAACTGGGCTCACCAGGGCTCACCAGTGGGCTCACAACTGGGCTCACAACTGGGCTCACCAGTGGGCTCACCAGTGGGCTCACAACTGGGCTCACAACTGGGCTCACAACTGGGCTCACCAGTGGGCTCACAACTGGCTCACCAGTGGGCTCACAACTGGGCTCACCAGTGGGCTCACAACTGGGCTCACAAGTGGGCTCACCAGTGGGCTCACAACTGGGCTCACCAGTGGGCTCACAACTGGCTCACAACTGGGCTCACCTGGGCTCACCAGTGGGCTCACAACTTGGGCTCACAACTGGGCTCACCAGTGGGCTCACCAGTGGGCTCACAACTGGGCTCACAACTGGGCTCACCGCTCACCAGTGGGCTCACCAGTGGGCTCACAACTGGGCTCACAGCTCACCAGTGGGCTCACAACTGGCTCACCAGTGGGCTCACAACTGGCTCACAACTGGGCTCACAGTGGGCTCACCAGTGGGCTCACCAGTGGGCTCACAACTGGGCTCACAACTGGGCTCACAACTGGGCTCACCAGTGGGCTCACCAGTGGGCTCACCAGTGGGCTCACCAGTGGGCTCACAACTGGGCTCACAACTGGGCTCACCAGTGGGCTCACCAGGCTCACAACTGGGCTCACCAGTGGGCTCACCAGTGGGCTCACCAGTGGGCTCACAAGTGGGCTCACAACTGGGCTCACCAGTGGGCTCACCAGTGGGCTCACAACTGGGCTCACCAGTGGGCTCACAACTGGCTCACCAGTGGGCTCACCAGTGGGCTCACCAGTGGGCTCACCAGTGGGCTCACCTGTGGGCTCACAAGTGGGCTCACCAGTGGGCTCACAACTGGGCTCACCAGTGGGCTCACCAGTGGGCTCACCAGTGGGCTCACCAGTGGGCTCACCTGGGCTCACAACTGGGCTCACAACTGGGCTCACCAGTGGGCTCACAGGCTCACCAGTGGGCTCACCAGTGGGCTCACTAGTGGCTCACCAGTGGGCTCACAACTGGGCTCACAACTGGGCTCACCACTGGGCTCACAACTGGGCTCACCCCTCACCAGTGGGCTCACAGTGGGCTCACAACTGGGCTCACCAGTGGGCTCACAACTGCTCACAACTGGGCTCACCAGTGGGCTCACCAGTGGGCTCACCAGTGGGCTCACCAGTGGGCTCACAACTGGGCTCACAACTGGGCTCACCAGTGGGCTCACAACTGGGCTCACAACTGGGCTCACCAGTGGGCTCACCAGTGGGCTCACAACTGGGCTCACCTCACCAGTGGGCTCACCAGTGGGCTCACAACGGGCTCACAACTGGGCTCACAACTGGGCTCACCAGTGGGCTCACCAGTGGGCTCACAACTGGGCTCACAAGTGGGCTCACAAGTGGGCTCACAACTGGGCTCACCAGTGGGCTCACAGTGGGCTCACAACTGGGCTCACCAGTGGGCTCACCAGTGGGCTCACAACTGGGCTCACCAGTGGGCTCACAACTGGGCTCACAACTGGGCTCACCAGTGGGCTCACAACTGGGCTCACATGTGGGCTCACCAGTGGGCTCACTGGGCTCACCAGTGGGCTCACCAGTGGGCTCACCAGTGGGCTCACCAGTGGGCTCACAACTGGGCTCACCAGTGGGCTCACAAGTGGGCTCACAACTGGGCTCACCAGTGGGCTCACCAGTGGGCTCACAACTGGGCTCACCAGTGGGCTCACACTCACCAGTGGGCTCACCTGGGCTCACAACTGGGCTCACAGTGGGCTCACCAGTGGGCTCACAACTGGGCTCACAACTGGGCTCACCAGTGGGCTTGGGCTGTGGGCTCACCAGTGGGCTCACCAGTGGGCTCACAACTGGGCTCACCAGTGGGCTCACCAGTGGGCTCACAACTGGGCTCACAACTGGGCTCACCAGTGGGCTCACAACTGGGCTCACAAGTGGGCTCACCAGTGGGCTCACAACTGGGCTCACCAGTGGGCTCACAACTGGGCTCACCACACCAGTGGGCTCACCAACTGGGCTCACAGTGGGCTCACCAGTGGGCTCACAGTGGGCTCACAACTGGGCTCACCAGTGGGCTCACAACTGGGCTCACCAGTGGGCTCACCAGTGGGCTCACCAGTGGGCTCACAACTGGGCTCACAACTGGGCTCACCAGTGGGCTCACCAGTGGGCTCACAACTGGGCTCACCAGTGGGCTCACCAGTGGGCTCACAACTGGGCTCACCAGTGGGCTCACCAGTGGGCTCACAACTGGGCTCACAACTGGGCTCACCAGTGGGCTCACCAGTGGGCTCACAACTGGGCTCACCAGTGGGCTCACAACTGGGCTCACAACTGGGCTCACCAGTGGGCTCACAACTGGGCTCACCAGTGGGCTCACCAGTGGGCTCACAACTGGGCTCACCAGTGGGCTCACAACTGGGCTCACCAGTGGGCTCACCTGGGCTCACAACTGGGCTCACCATGGGCTGTGGGCTCACAACTGGGCTCACCAGTGGGCTCACCAGTGGGCTCACAACTGGGCTCACCAGTGGGCTCACCAGTGGGCTCACAACTGGGCTCACCAGTGGGCTCACCAGTGGGCTCACAACTGGGCTCACCAGTGGGCTCACAACTGGGCTCACCAGTGGGCTCACCAGTGGGCTCACCAGTGGGCTCACAACTGGGCTCACCAGTGGGCTCACAACTGGGCTGGGCTCACCAGTGGGCTCACAGGGCTAGTGGGCTCACCAGTGGGCTCACCTGGGCTCACCTGGGCTCACAGTGGGCTCACCAGTGGGCTCACAACTGGGCTCACCAGTGGGCTCACAACTGGGCTCACACTGGGCTCACCAGTGGGCTCACAACTGGGCTCACTGGGCTCACCAGTGGGCTCACAACAGTGGGCTCACCAAGTGGGCTCACAACTGGGCTCACAGTGGGCTCACAACAGTGGGCTCACCAGTGGGCTCACAACTGGGCTCACAACTGGGCTCACAACTGGGCTCACCAGTGGGCTCACCAGTGGGCTCACCAGTGGGCTCACCAGTGGGCTCACAACTGGGCTCACCAGTGGGCTCACCAGTGGGCTCACCAGGCTCACCAGTGGGCTCAACTGGGCTCACAACTGGGCTCACCAGTGGGCTCACCAGTGGGCTCACAACTGGGCTCACCAGTGGGCTCACAACTGGGCTCACTGGGCTCACCAGTGGGCTCACCAGTGGGCTCACAACTGGGCTCACCAGTGGGCTCACCAAGTGGGCTCACCAACCAGTGGGCTCACAACTGGGCTCACAACTGGGCTCACCAGTGGGCTCACCAGTGGGCTCACAACTGGGCTCACAACTGGGCTCACCAGTGGGCTCACCAGTGGGCTCACAGTGGGCTCACAACTGGGCTCACCAGTGGGCTCACCAGTGGGCTCACAACTGGGCTCACCAGTGGGCTCACAACTGGGCTCACCAGTGGGCTCACCATTGGGCTCACAACTGGGCTCACAACTGGGCTCACCAGTGGGCTCACAACTGGGCTCACAACTGGGCTCACCAGTGGGCTCACAACTGGGCTCACCAGTGGGCTCACCAGTGGGCTCACCAGTGGGCTCACCAGTGGGCTCACCAGTGGGCTCACAACTGGGCTCACCAGTGGGCTCACAACTGGGCTCACACCAGTGGGCTCACAACTGGGCTCACCTGGGCTCACCAGTGGGCTCACCAGTGGGCTCACAACTGGGCTCACCAAGGCTCACCAGTGGGCTCACCAGTGGGCTCACAACTGGGCTCACCAGTGGGCTCACCAGTGGGCTCACAACTGGGCTCACCAGTGGGCTCACCAGTGGCTCACCAGTGGGCTCACAACTGGGCTCAACTGGGCTCACCAGTGGGCTCACAACTGGGCTCACAACTGGGCTCACCAGTGGGCTCACCAGTGGGCTCACCAGTGGGCTCACCAGTGGGCTCACCAGTGGGCTCACAACTGGGCTCACCAGTGGGCTCACAACTGGGCTCACAACTGGGCTCACCAGTGGGCTCACCAGTGGGCTCACAACTGGGCTCACAACTGGGCTCACAACTGGGCTCACCAGTGGGCTCACAACTGGGCTCACCAGTGGGCTCACCAGTGGGCTTGGGCTCACCAGTGGGCTCACAACTGGGCTCACCAGTGGGCTCACAACTGGGCTCACCAGTGGGCTCACCTGGGCTCACAACTGGGCTCACAGGGCTCACCAGTGGGCTCACAACTGGGCTCACCAGTGGGCTCACCAGTGGGCTCACCTGGGCTCACCAGTGGGCTCACAACTGGGCTCACCAGTGGGCTCACAACTGGGCTCACCAGTGGGCTCACCAGTGGGCTCACCAGTGGGCTCACCAGTGGGCTCACAAGTGGGCTCACAACTGGGCTCACCAGTGGGCTCACCAGTGGGCTCACAACTGGGCTCACAACTGGGCTCACCAGTGGGCTTGGGCTCACCAGTGGGCTCACAACTGGGCTCACAACTGGGCTCACCAGTGGGCTCACAACTGGGCTCACCAGTGGGCTCACCAGTGGGCTCACCAGTGGGCTCACCAGTGGGCTCACAACTGGGCTCACCAGTGGGCTCACCAGTGGGCTCACAACTGGGCTCACCAGTGGGCTCACAACTGGGCTCACAACTGGGCTCACCAGTGGGCTCACCAGTGGGCTCACAACTGGGCTCACAACTGGGCTCACAACTGGGCTCACCAGTGGGCTGTGGGCTCACCAGTGGGCTCACAACTGGGCTCACCAGTGGGCTCACCAGTGGGCTCACAACTGGGGTGGGCTCACCAGTGGGCTCACCAGTGGGCTCACAACTGGGCTCACCAGTGGGCTCACAACTGGGCTCACAACTGGGCTCACCAGTGGGCTCACCAGTGGGCTCACCAGTGGGCTCACAACTGGGCTCACCAGTGGGCTCACAACTGGGCTCACCAGTGGGCTCACAACTGGGCTCACCAGTGGGCTCACAACTGGGCTCACCAGTGGGCTCACCAGTGGGCTCACAACTGGGCTCACCAGTGGGCTCACCAGTGGGCTCACCAGTGGGCTCACAACTGGGCTCACCAGTGGGCTCACAAGGGCTCACTGGGCTCACCAGTGGGCTCACAACTGGGCTCACAACTGGGCTCACAACTGGGCTCACCAGTGGGCTCACAACTGGGCTCACAACTGGGCTCACCAGTGGGCTCACCAGTGGGCTCACCAGTGGGCTCACCAGTGGGCTCACAACTGGGCTCACCAGTGGGCTCACAACTGGGCTCACAACTGGGCTCACCAGTGGGCTCACCAGTGGGCTCACAACTGGGCTCACCAGTGGGCTCACAACTGGGCTCACCAGTGGGCTCACCAGTGGGCTCACAACTGGGCTCACCAGTGGGCTCACCAGTGGGCTCACAACTGGGCTCACAACTGGGCTCACCAGTGGGCTCACAACTGGGCTCACCAGTGGGCTCACCAGTGGGCTCACAACTGGGCTCACCAGTGGGCTCACCAGTGGGCTCACAACTGGGCTCACAATGGGCTCACCAGTGGGCTCACCAGTGGGCTCACAACTGGGCTCACAACTGGGCTCACCAGTGGGCTCACCAGTGGGCTCACAACTGGGCTTGGGCTCACCAGTGGGCTCACAACTGGGCTCACCAGTGGGCTCACAACTGGGCTCACAACTGGGCTCACCAGTGGGCTCACCAGTGGGCTCACCAGTGGGCTCACAACTGGGCTCACCAGTGGGCTCACAACTGGGCTCACAACTGGGCTCACCAGTGGGCTCACCAGTGGGCTCACAACAGTGGGCTCACCAGTGGGCTCACAGTGGGCTCACAACTGGGCTCACCAGTGGGCTCACCAGTGGGCTCACCAGTGGGCTCACCTGGGCTCACAACAGTGGGCTCACCAGTGGGCTCACAACTGGGCTCACCAGTGGGCTCACCAGTGGGCTCACAACTGGGCTCACAGTGGGCTCACCAGTGGGCTCACAACTGGGCTCACCAGTGGGCTCACCAGTGGGCTCACCAGGCTCACCAGTGGGCTCACCAGTGGGCTCACAACTGGGCTCACCAGTGGGCTCACCAGTGGGCTTGGGCTCACCAGTGGGCTCACCAGTGGGCTCACAACTGGGCTCACAACTGGGCTCACCAGTGGGCTCACCAGTGGGCTCACAACTGGGCTCACCAGTGGGCTCACCAGTGGGCTCACAACTGGGCTCACCAGTGGCTCACAACTGGGCTCACATGGGCTCACAACTCACCAGTGGGCTCACAACTGGGCTCACCAGTGGGCTCACAACTGGGCTCACAACTGGGCTCACCAGTGGGCTCACAACTGGGCTTGGGCTCACCAGTGGGCTCACAGTGGGCTCACGCTCACCAGTGGGCTCACCAGTGGGCTCACAACTGGGCTCACAACTGGGCTCACCAGTGGGCTCACCAGTGGGCTCACCAGTGGGCTCACCAGTGGGCTCACAACTGGGCTCACAACTGGGCTCACCAGTGGGCTCACAACTGGGCTCACCAGTGGGCTCACAACTGGGCTCACCAGTGGGCTCACCAGTGGGCTCACCTGGGCTCACCAGTGGGCTCACAACAGTGGGCTCACAACTGGGCTCACAACTGGGCTCACAACTGGGCTCACCAGTGGGCTCACCTGGGCTCACCAGTGGGCTCACAACTGGGCTCACCAGTGGGCTCACAACTGGGCTCACCAGTGGGCTCACAGTGGGCTCACCAGTGGGCTCACCTGGGCTCACAACTGGGCTCACCAGTGGGCTCACAACTGGGCTCACCAGTGGGCTCACCAGTGGGCTCACAACTCACAAGTGGGCTCACCAGTGGGCTCACAACTGGGCTCACCAGTGGGCTCACAACTGGGCTCACAACTGGGCTCACCAGTGGGCTCACCAGTGGGCTCACAACTGGGCTCACCAGTGGGCTCACCAGTGGGCTCACAACTGGGCTCACAACTGGGCTCACCAGTGGGCTCACAACTGGGCTCACCAGTGGGCTCACAACTGGGCTCACCAGTGGGCTCACAACTGGGCTCACCAGTGGGCTCACAACTGGGCTCACCAGTGGGCTCACAACTGGGCTCACAACTGGGCTCACCAGTGGGCTCACCAGTGGGCTCACAACTTGGGCTCACCAGTGGGCTCACAATTGGGCTCACAACTGGGCTCACCAGTGGGCTCACAACTGGGCTCACCAGTGGGCTCACCAGTGGGCTCACAACTGGGCTCACCAGTGGGCTCACAACTGGGCTCACAACTGGGCTCACCAGTGGGCTCACAACTGGGCTCACCAGTGGGCTCACAACTGGGCTCACCAGTGGGCTCACCTGTGGGCTCACCAGTGGGCTCACCAGTGGGCTCACAACTGGGCTCACCAGTGGGCTCACCAGTGGGCTCACAACTGGGCTCACCAGTGGGCTCACAACTGGGCTCACAACTGGGCTCACCAGTGGGCTCACAACTGGGCTCACAACTGGGCTCACCAGTGGGCTCACAACTGGGCTCACAACTGGGCTCACCAAGTGGGCTCACCAGTGGGCTCACAACTGGGCTCACCAGTGGGCTCACAACTGGGCTCACCAGTGGGCTCACAACTGGGCTCACAACTGGGCTCACCAGTGGGCTCACAACTGGGCTCACCTGGGCTCACCAGTGGGCTCACAACAGTGGGCTCACCATGGGCTCACAACTGGGCTCACCAGTGGGCTCACCAGTGGGCTCACAACTGGGCTCACCAGTGGGCTCACCAGTGGGCTCACAACTGGGCTCACAACTGGGCTCACTGGGCTCACCAGTGGGCTCACAGTGGGCTCACAACTGGGCTCACCAGTGGGCTCACAACTGGGCTCACCAGTGGGCTCACCAGTGGGCTTGGGCTCACAGTGGGCTCACAACTGGGCTCACAACTGGGCTCACAACTGGGCTCACAGGCTCACAACTGGGCTCACCAGTGGGCTCACCTGGGCTCACCAGTGGGCTCACAACTGGGCTCACCAGTGGGCTCACCAGTGGGCTCACAACTGGGCTCACCAGTGGGCTCACCAGTGGGCTCACAACTGGGGCTCACAACTGGGCTCACCAGTGGGGGCTCACCAGTGGGCTCACAATGGGCTCAGGCTCACAACTGGGCTCACCAGTGGGCTCACCAGTGGGCTCACAACTGGGCTCACAACTGGGCTCACCAGTGGGCTCACCAGTGGGCTCACAACTGGGCTCACAACTTGGCTCACCAGTGGGCTCACAACTGGGCTCACAACTGGGCTCACCAGTGGGCTCACAACTGGGCTGCTCACCAGCTCACCAGTGGGCTCACCAGTGGGCTCACAACTGGGCTCACCAGTGGGCTCACAACTGGGCTCACCAGTGGGCTCACAACTGGGCTCACAACTGGGCTCACCAGTGGGCTCACAGTGGGCTCACCAGTGGGCTCACAACTGGGCTCACCAGTGGGCTCACAACTGGGCTCACCAGTGGGCTCACAACTGGGCTCACCAGTGGGCTCACAACTGGGCTCACAAGTGGGCTCACAACTGGGCTCACAACTGGGCTCACCAGTGGGCTCACAACTGGGCTCACCAGTGGGCTCACCAGTGGGGCTCACAACTGGGCTCACCAGTGGGCTCACAACTGGGCTCACAACTGGGCTCACAACTGGGCTCACCAGTGGGCTCACCAATGGGCTCACAACTGGGCTCACAACTGGGCTCACCAGTGGGCTCACAACTGGGCTCACAACTGGGCTCACCAGTGGGCTCACAACTGGGCTCACCAGTGGGCTCACCAGTGGGCTCACAACTGGGCTCACCAGTGGGCTCACCAGTGGGCTCACCAGTGGGCTCACCAGTGGGCTCACAACTGGGCTCACAACTGGGCTCACCAGTGGGCTCACCAGTGGGCTCACAACTGGGCTCACCAGTGGGCTCACAACTGGGCTCACCAGTGGGCTCACAACTGGGCTCACCAGTGGGCTCACAACTGGGCTCACAACTGGGCTCACCAGTGGGCTCACAACTGGGCTCACAACTGGGCTCACCAGTGGGCTACCAGTGGGCTCACAACTGGGCTCACCAGTGGGCTCACCAGTGGGCTCACCAGTGGGCTCACCAGTGGGCTCACAACTGGGCTCACCAGTGGGCTCACCAGTGGGCTCACCTGGGCTCACCAGTGGGCTCACAACTGGGCTCACAACAGTGGGCTCACCAGTGGGCTCACAACTAGGCTCACCAGTGGGCTCACCAGTGGGCTCACCAGTGGGCTCACAACTGGGCTCACCAGTGGGCTCACAACTGGGCTCACCAGTGGGCTCACCAGTGGGCTCACTAGTGGGCTCACCAGTGGGCTCACCAGTGGGCTCACAACTGGGCTCACAAGTGGGCTCACCACTGGGCTCACCAGTGGGCTCACAACTGGGCTCACCAGTGGGCTCACCAGTGGGCTCACCAGTGGGCTCACCAGTGGGCTCACCAGTGGGCTCACAAGTGGGCTCACAACTGGGCTCACCAGTGGGCTCACACCGGGGCTCACAATAGGGCTCACCAGTGGGCTCACCTGTGGGCTCACAACTAGGCTCACCAGTGGGCTCACAACTGGGCTCACATCTGGGCTCACAACTGGGCTCACCGAGTGGGCTCAACAGGGGGCTCACCAGTGGGCTCACTAGGGGGCTCACCAGTGGGCTCACAACTGGGCTCACAACTGGGTTCACCAGTGGGCTCACCAGTGGGCTCACCAGTGGGCTCACCCGTGGGCTCACCAGTGGGCTCACGAGTAGGCTCACAACCGGGCTCACCTGTGGGCTCACAACTGGGCTCACTAGTGGGCTTACAACTGGGCTCACAACTGGGCTCACCTGTGGGCTCACCAGTGGGCTCACCTGTGGGCTCACAACTGGGCTCACAATTGGGCTCACAACTGGGCTCACCAGTGGGCTCACAACTGGGCTCACCTGGTAAAACTCACCAGTGGGCTCACCTGTGGGCTCACCAGTGGGCTCACAACTGGGCTCACCAGTGGGCTCACAGCTGGGCTCACCAGTGGGCTCACATCTGGGCTCACCAGTGGGCTCACCAGTGGGCTCACAACTGGGCTCACCAGTGGGCTCACAACTGGGCTCACCAGTGGGCTCACCAGTAGGCTCACCAGTGGGCTCACAACTGGGCTCACAACTTCGCTCACAAGTGGGCTCACCAGTGGGCATACAACTGGGCTCACAACTGGGTTCACAACTGGGCTCACCTGTGTGCTCACCAGTGGGCTACCCAGTGGGCTCACCAGTGGGCTCGCCCGTGGGCTCAACAGTGGGCTCACCAGTGGGCTCACAACTGGGCTCACCAGTGGGCTTACAACTTGGCTTACAACTGGGCTCGCCATTGGGCTCACCAGTGGGCTCACAACTGGGCACACAACTGGGCTCACAACTGGGCTCACAACTGGGTTCACAACTGGGCTCACCTGTGGGCTCACCAGTGGGCTCACCAGTGGGCTCACCAGTGGGCTCACAACTGGGCTCACCAGTGGGCTCACAACTGGGCTCACCAGTGGGCTCACCAGTGGGCTCACAACTGGGCTCACCAGTGGGCTCACAACTAGGCTCACCAGCAGTAGTCTCACCAGTGGGCTCACTAGTAGGCTCACAACTGGGCTCACCAGTGGGCTCACAACTAGGCTCACCAGCAGTAGTCTCACCAGTGGGCTCACTAGTAGGCTCACAACTAGGCTCACCAGTGGGCTCACAATTGAGGTCACCAGTGGGCTCACCAGTGGGCTCACCAGTGGGCCTACCAGTGGGCTCACCTGTGGGCTCGCCCGTGGGCTCACCAGTGGGCTCACCTGTGAGCTCACAACTGGGCTCACAACCGGGCTCACAACTGGGCTCACAACTGGGCTCACTAGTGGGCTCACCTGTGGGCTCACAACTGGGCTCACAACTAGGCTCACAACTGGGCTCACCAGTGGGCTCACAACTAGGCTCACCAGTGGGCTCACAACTGGGCTCACCATTGGGCTCACCAGTGGGCTCACAACTGGGCTCACCCGTGGGCTAAACAGTGGACTCACCAGTGGGCTCACAACTGGGCTCACCAATGGGCTCACAACTGGGCTCACAACTGGGCTCACCAGTGGGCTCACGAGTGGGCTCACCAGTGGGCTCACAACTGGGCTCGCCCGTGGGCCCACTAGTGGGCTCACAACTGGGCTCACCAGTGGGCTCACAACTGGGCTCACTAGTGGGCTCACAACTGGGCTCACTAGCGGGCTCACAACTGTTCTCACCAGTGGGCTCACAACTGGGCTCACAACAGGGCTCACCAGTGGGCTCACCAGTGGGCTCACAACTGGGCTCACCAGTGGGCTCACAACTGGGCTCACCAATGGGCTCACAACAGGGCTTACACTGGGCTCACCAGTGGGCTCACCAATGGGCTCACAACTGGGCTCACAACAGGGCTCACCAGTGGGCTCACAACTGGGCTCACAACTGGGCTCACCAGTGGGCTCACAACTGGGCTCACCAGTGGGCTCACCAGTGGGCTCACAACTAGGCTCACCAGTGGGCTCACCAGTGGGCTCACCAGTGGGCTCACCAGTGGGCTCACCAGGTGGGCTCACAACTCGGCTCACAACTGGGCTCACCAGTGGGCTCACCAGTGGGCTCACAACTGGGCTCACAAGTGGGCTCACCAGTGGGCTCACCATTAGGCTCACAACTGTGCTCACCAGTGGGCTCACAACTCGGCTCACCAGTGGGCTCACAACAGGGCTCACAACTGGGCTCACCGGTGGGTTCACCAGTGGGCTCACAACTGGGCTCACAACTGGGCTCACCAGTGGGCTCACCAGTGGGCTCACAACTGGGCTCACATCTGGGCTCACCAGTGGGCTCACCAGTGGGCTCACCAGTGGGCTCACAACTGGGCTCGGAAGTGAGCTCACCAGTGGGCTCAACAGTGGGCTCACCAGTGGGTTCACAACTGGGCTCACCAGTGGGCTCACAACTGGGCTCACCAGTGGGCTCACCAGTGGGCTCACCAGTCGGCTCACCAGTGGGCTCACCTGTGGGCTCGCCCGTGGGCTCACCAGTGGGCTCACCAGTGGGCTCACAACTGGGCTCACCAGTGGGCTTACAACTTGGCTCACAACTGGGCTCACCATTGGGCTCACCAGTGGGCTCACAACTGGGCTCACCCGTGGGCTCAACAGTCTGTGGGCTCACCAGTGGGCCCACAACTGGGCTCACCAGTGGGCTCACAACTAGGCTCACCAGTGGGCTCACAACTGGGCTCACCAGTGGGCTCACAACTGGACTCACCCGTGGGCTCAACAGTCTGTGGGCTCACCAGTGGGCCCACAACTGGGCTCACCAGTGGGCTCACAACTAGGCTCACCAGTGGGCTCACAACTGGGCTCACCAGTGGGCTCACAACTGGGCTCACCAGCGGGCTCACAACTGTTCTCACCAGTGGGCTCAAAACTAGGCTCACAACTAGGCTCACCAGTGGGCTCACCAGTGGGCTCACTAGTGGGCTCACCAGTGGGCTCACCAGTGGGCTCACAACTGGGCTCACAACTGGGCTCACCAATGGGCTCACATCTGGGCTCACCAGTGGGCTCACCAGTGGTCTCACCAGTGGGCTCACAAGTGGGCTCACAAGTGGGCTCACCATTGGACTCACAACTGGGCTCACAACTGGGCTCACCAGTGGGCTCACAACTAGGCTCACCAGCAGTAGGCTCACCAGTGAGCTCACTAGTGGGCTCACAACTGGGC
Organism: Microglena sp. YARC; assembly: GCA_022414725.1. Lineage (NCBI taxonomy): Eukaryota > Viridiplantae > Chlorophyta > Chlorophyceae > Chlamydomonadales > Chlamydomonadaceae > Microglena > Microglena sp. YARC. The sequence continues at coordinate 27,788 of JAJSRW010001847.1, read as the reverse complement.
TCACCGGTGGGCTCACAACTGGGCTCACCTGTGGGCTCACATCTGGGCTCACCAGTGGGCTCACCAGTGGGCTCACCAGTGGGCTCACAACTGGGCTCACCAGCGGGGTCACATCTGGGCTCACCTGTGGGCTCACCAGTGGGCTCACCAGTGGGCTCACCAGTGGGCTCACGAGTAGGCTCACCAGTGGGCTCACAAGTGGGCTCACAACTGGGCTCACTAGTGGGCTCACAACTGGGCTCACAACTTCGCTCACCAGTGGGCTCACCACTGGGCATACAACTGGGCTCACAACTGGGTTCACAACTGGGCTCACCTGTGGGCTCAACAGAGGGCTCACCAGTGGGCTCACAACTGGGCTCACCAGTGGGCTTACAACTTGGCTTACAACTGGGCTCGCCATTGGGCTCACCAGTGGGCTCACAACTGGGCACACAACAGGGCTCACAACTGGGCTCACAACTGGGTTCACAACTGGGCTCACCTGTGGGCTCACCAGTGGGCTCACCAGTGGGCTCACCAGTGGGCTCACAACTGGGCTCACCAGTGGGCTCACAACTGGGCTCACCAGTGGGCTCACCAGTGGGCTCACCAGTGGGCTCACCAATGGTCTCACAACTGGGCTCACAAGTGGGCTCACCAGTGGGCTCACAACTGGGCTCACAACTGGGCTCACCAGTGGGCTCACAACTAGGCTCACCAGCAGTAGTCTCACCAGTGGGCTCACTAGTAGGCTCACAACTGGGCTCACCAGTGGGCTCACAATTGAGGTCACCGGTGGGCTCACCAGTGGGCTCACCAGTGGGCTACCAGTGGGCTCACCTGTGGGCTCGCCCGTGGGCTCACCAGTGGGCTCACCAGTGAGCTCACAACTGGGCTCACAACCGGGCTCACAACTGGGCTCACAACTGGGCTCACTAGTGGGCTCACCTGTGGGCTCACAACTGGGCTCACAACTAGGCTCACAACTGGGCTCACCAGTGGGCTCACAACTAGGCTCACCAGTGGGCTCACAACTGGGCTCACCAGTGGGCTCACCAGTGGGCTCACAACTGGGCTCACCCGTGGGCTCAACAGTGGACTCACCAGTGGGCTCACAACTGGGCTCACCAATGGGCTCACAACTGGGCTCACAACTGGGCTCACCAGTGGGCTCACGAGTGGGCTCACCAGTGGGCTCACAACTGGGCTCACAACTGGGCTCGCCGGTGGGCCCACTAGTGGGCTCACAACTGGGCTCACCAGTGGGCTCACAACTGGGCTCACTAGTGGGCTCACAACTGGGCTCACCAGCGGGCTCACAACTGTTCTCACCAGTGGGCTCACAACTGGGCTTACAACAGGGCTCACCAGTGGGCTCACCAGTGGGCTCACAACTGGGCTCACCAGTGGGCTCACAACTGGGCTCACCTATGGGCTCACAACTGGGCTGACACTGGGATCACCAGTGGGCTCACCAATGGGCTCACAACTGGGCTCACAACTGGGCTCACCAGTGGGCTCACAACTGGGCTCACAACTGGGCTCACCAGTGGGCTCACAACTGGGCTCACCAGTGGGCTCACCAGTGGGCTCACAACTAGGCTCACCAGTGGGCTCACCAGTGGGCTCACCAGTGGGCTCACCAGTGGGCTCACCAGTGGGCTCACAACTCGGCTCACAAGTGGGCTCACCAGTGGGCTCACCAGTGGGCTCACAACTGGGCTCACAAGTGTGCTCACCAGTGGGCTCACCATTAGGCTCACAACTTTGCTCACCAGTGGGCTCACAACTCGGCTCACCAGTGGGCTCACAACAGGGCTCACAACTGGGCTCACCGGTGGGTTCACCAGTGGGCTCACAACTGGGCTCACAACTGGGCTCACATCTGGGCTCACCAGTGGGCTCACTAGTGGGCTCACCAGTGGGCTCACAACTGGGCTCACAAGTGAGCTCACCAGTGGGCTCACAACTAGGCTTATAATTGGGCTCACCAGTGGGCTCACAACTAGGCTCACAAGCATTAGGCTCACAAGTGGGCTCACCAGTGGGCACACCAGTGGGCTCACAACTGGGCTCACTAGTGGGCTCACAACTGGGCTCACCAGTGGGCTCACCTGTGGGCTCACTAGTGGGCTCACCAGTGGGCTCACCAGTGGGCTCACAACTGGGCTCACCAGTGGGCTCACCAGTGGGCTCACAACTGGGCTCACATCTGGGCTCACCAGTGGGCTCACCAGTGGGCTCACCAGGCGGCTCACAACTGGGCTCACAAGTGAGCTCACCAGTGGGCTCACAACTATGGGCTCACCAGTGGGCTCACAACTGGCTCACGCAGTGGGCTCACCAGTGGGCTCACAACTAGGCTCACCAGTGGGCTCACCAGTGGGCTCACCAGTGGGCTCACAACTGGGCTCACCAGTGGGCTCACAACTGGGCTCACCAGTGGGCTCACAAACTGGGCTCACCAGTGGGCTCACCGGCTCACAACTGGGCTCACAACTGGGCTCACCAGTGGGCTCAACCAGTGGGCTCACAACTGGGCTCACACAACTGGGCTCACCAGTGGGCTCACCAGTGGGCTCACCAGTGGGCTCACAGTGGGCTCACACTGGGCTCACCAGTGGGCTCACACCTGGGCTCACAATGGGCTCACCAGTGGGCTCACCACCGTGGGCTCACAACTAGGCTCACCAGTGGGCTCACAACTGGGCTCACATGGGCTCACAACTGGGCTCACAAGTGGGCTGGGCTCACCAGTGGGCTCACTAGGGGGCTCACCAGTGGGCTCACAACTGGGCTCACAACTGGTTCACCAGTGGGCTCACCAGTGGGCTACCAGTGGGCTCACCAGTGGGCTCACCAGTGGGCTCACCAGTGGGCTCACTAGGCTCACAACTGGGCTCAGTGGGCTCACAACTGGGCTCACAGTGGGCACAACTGGGCTCACAACTGGGCTCAGCTCACCAGTGGGCTCACAACTGGGCTCACAATTGGGCTCACAACTGGGCTACTCACAACTGGGTAAACTCACCAGTGGGCTCAGTGGGCTCACCAGTGGGCTCACAACTGGGCTCACCAGTGGGCTCACACTGGGCTCACAAGTGGGCTCACATGGGCTCACCAGTGGGCTCACCAGTGGGCTCACAACTGGGCTCACCAGTGGGCTCACAACTGGGCTCACCAGTGGGCTCACCAGTGGGCTCACCAGTGGGCTCACCAGTGGGCTTGGGCTCACCAGTGGGCTCACCAGTGGGCTCACAACCTGGGCTCACAACTGGGCTCACCTGGGCTCACCAGTGGGCTCACAACTGGGCTGTGGGCTCACCAGTGGGCTCACAACTGGGCTCACCAGTGGGCTCACAACTGGGCTCACCAGTGGGCTCACAACTGGGCTCACCAGTGGGCTCACAACTGGGCTCACCAGTGGGCTCACCAGTGGGCTCACAACTGGGCTCACAACTGGGCTCACCAGTGGGCTCACCAGTGGGCTCACAACTGGGCTCACCAGTGGGCTCACAACTGGGCTCACCAGTGGGCTCACAACTGGGCTGACAACTGGGCTCACCAGTGGGCTACCAATGGGCTCACAACTGGGCTCACCTCACCAGTGGGCTCACAACTGGGCTCACAACAGGGCTCACCAGTGGGCTCACAACTGGGCTCACCAGTGGGCTCACCAGTGGGCTCACTGGGCTCACCACTGGGGCTCACCAGTGGGCTCACCAGTGGGCTCACCAGTGGGCTCACAACTGGGCTCACCAGTGGGCTCACAACTGGGCTCACAACTGGGCTCACCAGTGGGCTCACCAGTGGGCTCACAACTGGGCTCACAACTGGGCTCACCAGTGGGCTCACCAGTGGGCTCACAACTGGGCTCACCAGTGGGCTCACAACTGGGCTCACCAGTGGGCTACAGTGGGCTCACAACTGGGCTCACCAGTGGGCTCACAACTGGGCTCACATGGGCTCACCAGTGGGCTCACCAGTGGGCTCACCAGTGGGCTCACAACTGGGCTCACCAGTGGGCTCACCAGTGGGGGGCTCACCAGTGGGCTCACAACTGGGCTCACCAGTGGGCTCACAACAGTGGGCTCACCAGTGGGTGGGCTCACCAGTGGGCTCACAACTGGGCTCACCAGTGGGCTCACCAGTGGGCTCACCAGTGGGCTCACCAGTGGGCTCACAACTGGGCTCACCAGTGGGCTCACCCGTGGGCTCACCAGTGGGCTCACATCTGGGCTCACCAGTGGGCTCACAACTGGGCTCACCAGTGGGCTCAGCAGTGGGCTTACAACTGGGCTCACCAGTGGGCTCACCAGTGGGCTCACAAGTGGGCTCATCAGTGGGCTCACCAGTGGGCTCACAACTGGGCTCACCAGTGGGCTCACCAGTGGGCTCACAACTGGGCTCACATCTGGGCTCACCAGTGGGCTCACCAGTGGGCTCACAACTGGGCTCACCGGTCGGCTCACAACTGGGCTCACCAGCGGGCTCACAATCACGAGTGGGCTCACCAACTGGGCTCACAACTGGGCTCACCAGTGGGCTCACCAGTGGGCTCACAACTGGGCTCACCAGTGGGCTCACAACTGGGCTCACCAATGGGCTCACAACTGGGCTCACACTGGGCTCACCAGTGGGCTCACCAATGGGCTCACACCTGGGCTCACAACTGGGCTCACCAGTGGGCTCACAACTGGGCTCACAACTGGGCTCACCAGTGGGCTCACAACTGGGCTCACCAGTGGGCTCACCAGTGGGCTCACAACTAGGCTCACCAGTGGGCTCACCATTTGGCTCACCAGTGGGCTCACCAGTGGGCTCACCAGTGGGCTCACCAGTGGGCTCACCAGTGGGCTCACAACTGGGCTCACCAGTGGGCTCACAACTCGGCTCACAACTGGGCTCACCAGTGGGCTCACCAGTGGGCTTACAACTGTGCTCACAACTTTGCTCACCAGTGGGCTCACCATTGGGCTCACAACAAGGCTCACCAGTTGGCTCACAACTCGGCTCACCAGTGGGCTCACAACTGGGCTCACAACTGTGCTCACCAGTGGGCTCACCATTGGGCTTACAACTAGGCTCACCAGTGGGCTCACAACTCGGCTCACCAGTGGGCTCACAACAGGGCTCACAACTGGGCTCACCGGTGGGTTCACCAGTGGGCTCACAACTGGGCTCACAACTGGGCTCACCAGTGGGCTCACCAGTGGGCTCACAACTGGGCTCACATCTGGGCTCACCAGTGGGCTCACCAGTGGGCTCACCAGTGGGCTCACAACTGGGCTCACAAGTGAGCTCACCAGTGGGCTCACAACTAGGCTTATAATTGGGCTCACCAGTGGGCTCACAACTAGGCTCACAAGCAGTGGGCTCACAAGCAGTGGGCTCACAAGCAACTAGGCTCACAAGCAGTGGGCTCACAAGCAACTAGGCTCACAAGCAGTGGGCTCTCAACTCGGCTCACTAGTGGGCTCACCAGTGGGCTCACAACAGGGCTCACAACTGGGCTCACCCGTGGGCTCACCAGTGGGCTCACAACTGGGCTCACCAGTGGGCTCACCAGTGGGCTCACAACTGGGCTCACAACTGGACTCACCCGTGGGCTCATCAGTGGGCCAACAACTGGGCTCACAACTGGGCTCACAACTGGGCTCACCAGTGGGCTTACCAGTGGGCTCACGAGTGGGCTCACTAGTGGGCTCACGAGTAGGCTCACAACTGGGCTCACCAGTGGGCTCACAACTGGGCTCACTAGTGGGCTCACAACTGGTCTCACAACTGGGCTCACCAGTGGGCTCACAACTGGGCTCACCAGTGGGCTCACAACTGGGCTCACAACTGGGCTCACAACTGGGCTCACCTGTGGGCTCACCAGTGGGCTCACCAGTGGGCTCACCAGTGGGCTCACCAGTGGGCTCACAGCTGGGCTCACCAGTAATGGGTGTTCCTGCTTCCCAGCCGATATCCATTCTTATGTTCACTTTTAAGGGGTATTCTTATTTTTTACAAGTTCAATCTTATGATTAAAAACATAAGATTTGGGTCAATATGTTCAAATTTGACGAAATATGCTCAATTCGAGCTCATAAGAATAGATATAGCGAATCTTATAAGCATGAAACTGCCCTATTGTGTAACAACTTTGAAACACCAATTTTACATCTTATGTTTTTTAATGTAAGGAAAATGTGCAAAACTGGCAGTTATTGACCGGAATTAAGAATTTAGCATTCACGGCTTATGAAAATAAACGTAAGAGTGGTTTATGAATAATATCATTAAGGTGACTATCAAACGTCATTCTCTTCCTTCTCCCCCTCCTCACCCCCATTACCCCCCTAAACCCTCCTCACTCCACCTCCTCCTCTTCTCCATCAATGTCCACATTATCTCCATCCGACTGTACGGCCTCCGGTCTAGTGTATTCCTCAATGGCTTAGCAAGCTAAGAGCACGCTTGGGTGGTACTTCTTTGGTATCTTCATGTTGCTCGTGGGTTGGCAACTGAATTGCACGGCATCAAGGGGGATGTTGCCTGTCCATGTAGCCTTGTGGTTCCTCCCAAGCTTAACAGTAATCGGCACAAGCTTTTGGTCCATCCACTCACTAGGCCACTCTGGGTAGTCGGTGTTGGTGTACACCAACGCCTGACCTCTCTTAGAGTATAAAGGCATTAAGTACACACATTCCACCTCTCCAGTGACAGCATCAGATTTGATCTCAACCACGTCCCATCCTCTCTCCCCGCTAGAGTCTTCCACGGCAACCTTGACCACTGCTACATGTCCCAAAGCCAAATCTGTGTTGGGGTCGTAGGCGGCTCTTGTATCTGGCTTGGTCCCTTGCGAAGAATGTAAGTACAGCAGATCCGTAGCAGGTGGCCTTGCAAGTTCTGTCTCCATAGTGAGTATGTCCTTCAATCCCTTTGCCACCTCACTTTGTAGGATATCTGGCAAGTCAATGGACAAGTCATCCAAAGCTGCTATCAAGTTCTTGCCTAGGGATATCCGAGAAGCGTCCAATTGAGGAAATTCGGACAAGGCAGAAGGGAAGTCGACAAAATGTTTGTCTGCTGGGAATTCCCCCGTCTCAGCACCAGGTGGTAGTTTGGCCCAATACTCTTTCTCATTGTCAAAGAACTCCTTTCCACCATCTGTTGCTGTCCAACCAAATTCTGCGAATGTCAGCGGTAATACTTGCGGCGTACCGGCTCCGTCGCTGGCTACATGCTCGGCAATTTCTCCGGCTGAAGGTCCGGCAAGGTCATCAGCTGCCGGGCCAGGAATGTCATCTTGTCCGTCAAGGCCATACTCCCGGACAGCAAGGTCATCTGGTCCGGAAAGGTCATCGACAATGTCCTCTGCTGCATCCTTCGGACTAATGACATCCAAGATACTCTTCCAGTGAACCTCGATGTTTTGGAGTTCTTGAATCCTAATCTTGGGGGCATCCTTGAATGGCACGGACTTGCTTAATGGAAACTTTGATAGGACAAGAATGGGTTCGCTGTCCTTATCCCATTGCCCTCTCCAGTGTCCCGACTAATCATACTCCTTGAAATAGACCCCTGCAGTTGTTGTTGTGAAAACAAGCAATAAGTATTGTTCATGCTCCCCCACGCATAGGGAAGGATATGGTATTAAAATAATGGACAAAGCATTCAAATTGGACAACTCACCAGCTTGCCTATTGTCCTGTCTCGTGATCTTGAATGCGTGTAAACGTCGATTGACTCCATTGACCGTGCTCGTGCCGTGACCGTACAGCTGGTACACGTTGTCTTTCAGGACAGCAGAGAAGTCCCCAATTGACGTCACAACTTCCTGCTTAGTGTAGTCGCCCATAGATTGGAAAACGCCACCAACCTCGGTAATCAGATGGTGCAAGGTGAACACGTCCTTGTTCTTCAAAGCCTGCGAGATGACCGAGTACTTCTGGTCGAGATTGCTGTGTGTGTGTCCGGGAGGAAGAAAGTGGACGTACACTTGCTCGAACCAGCCAAGCTCCACCAATAGCGACAAATATGCGAGCATGAATGCGTTCTTGTTGTCCTTTGCTGCGTTGTCCATCTGCAAGAAGCAATACTGTGGAAGCCGCCCTTCCCGTTCAAGGACTTGGTTGAAGAAATGTTGGAGGCATGATATAGAATGGGCGTTCCTGCTTCCCAACGGATTTTTTATTTTACGATAAATATTGTAAGATCGTTTTCGCAAATTAATTGATTTAGCTTTTTTGGTGGCTTTTACGAAAATATCTTACAATTTATTTTGTAAGATTGTTTTGTTGTATTCCGGAGAAAGAGACTATTCCCTTCAATTTCAATTGTAACATTGATTTGCTCGTTTGGAGAGAGAGAAAGTATTCGAATACAAAATCCATTGCAGAGGACAGTCAAGAGGAAGGTGAAAGCTGTTTACAAAGTCTTGAACGCATTGCTCATAATTATTTATCTCACAACTCACAACTCAACAGTTTAAAATTACAACTTAGTACTTACGACTCCGAAATCTGTACTTATGTGTACCTCATAATTTATAACTCACAACTCAGAACTTATGTGTACCTTATACAAGTCAGAACTAATAACTCCTAACTCAGGACTTATTATTCATAATTTCATACCTCATAAGCTCATTATGTACATAACACAAATTTAAATCCTGAAATATGCAAACTGCCATCCTAGAATCCTGAAATCACTCAAAATGTGTGTTGGATGGTGCAAACAAGTACACTCGTGAAACTTGTGCACAATGCTAATGTTGCACTGCTGCCAACAAGTCCATTGGTGCTAACTTCTGCACTTAGTGCTGACAGATCATGTGCTAACTGACGCCATGGTGCTACCTCATAAGCTCATTATGGACAACACAAATTTAAATCGTGAAATCTGCAATCCTAGTCTAGTGCACGATGTTACATGGTGCACTGATGCTCAACCAAGTCCATTGGTTAGCACTGGTGATGGCAGGTTTAGTGGAGCTAGATAATGACTCGCTAGTGATAACTGGCACATTACTCGTCTTGCTCTGGGAACAAGTTGACACGATACCCATGGAGGGCCCATTCTAACTTCCTGGAACTCATCAGCCCTTTTACTGTTGCTGCACTGATGCAGCTTTCCAGAACCTTCTCCTTGCAGGCCTCGAACTCCTCGTCAGTCCAATATGCGTTCTTCTCGCGAAATGTCTGGAGACACGTCTGTAGCTTTTGCATCATTTCCTCATTGGGCTCAGCAGGGTGGTCGCAAAACTCTGCGTCGATGTCTTCCTGAACCAGTTCCGCCGTCCTCGCCCTTGTTTCATCATCTGCATCAGTACAGGCTTCGAGACGTGATAGAATAGCCTACTCCGTTTTTGCAAACATGTTCAAACGCCATGCAGCAGCCCCAAGCTTCTGAGTGATACAGTCCAAGCCAATGGCGTTCCTCCTCTCTAACAAAGCCGCTAGCATGCCCGAGGCATCGCCAGCTTGCATGCACATCACATAGTTGCCAACGGAGCTAAGCTCCCGCACAAAGTGACGTAATTCGGCGACACTTTTCCTGCGGTATCCAACTTGTTTGGGACTCATTGAGAAGCCGCTAATGTCGGGGCGTCCAATGGCACTTTTCTGTGCGTCAATAGGCGGTAGGAAGACCGTGATGGCAGCGGCAAGACCAGAAGAAGAACTGGAAGCTTTCGAGGACGGGCCCGCTTGTCCCGCACCTTGATGCAAGATCCCAGAGATGGCGATGCTGGTGGAATGTATCTTGAAGTCTGGCCCCATGCGTGTAATGTGGGTAAGGCGAATGTCAGCCACGCCAGCTTCTCTGAAAGCCACAAGGAACCTGCTGCCTTCCTCTTGGTTGGTGTACACGACCACATGGCACACTGAGGCAAACTTCCGATCCTGGTTCTCGAGGTTGCAGTTGGACTACGCCACTACAAGGAGGGATGCACTTGACATCCGTGGTACTTCAAAGCTTTTGATGCCCAAGCTGACTATCACTGAGTTCAAGAAAGCAAATGGGTTCATCACGTTCCAGACTTACAATCAGGAAGTCAACTGCCAACTGAACTGGTGGTTGACTGTGATCGAGAGCAGGGGCAAGAAGGTACAAGAACATACACACTCTGACACTGTCATCTCGGCCAGCGTCCCCGACATCGAGCTATTGACGCAACCAGATATGTTGTACTCCAGCCTATCTGGTGGAGCTGTCGGAGCTATATCTGACGATATGGCCAAGTTCCTCCAAGCAGTGAGGGTACTGCTCCTTGCCTATCCCATTTCCGCTCGCAGTCCAGTGAGCAGTGCGTTGCATACCATCAAGAAAGCGGTGGAGTTCCTTGTCCTCGACTTGTCAAGGAACGACGTAGGTATTGTAGCTTCGGGCTACTCACCGGAGCAAAGCCAACACAATGCTGATATGGGGGAGATCAGGCACACTTTCGGCAACGTCAAGGATGTGTGGAAGAAGGGAAAACCTAGTCCTCTCTTCTTCGACCATCTAGAGGGCGGTACATTTGCGATGAAATATCTGCTCGTCACAGCGACAACAGTGTTCCTTGACCTGGACCACCCGCTTGTACCTGCTTGTACCCTGGCCAGCTCCTCCGGAAGGAGACCGCTAAGGTCAGCGCGCACCTGTACAACGTGCATCCAAAGACTTTTCTCTGTGACGACCTCATCAAGGTGCGCTTGGCTATTCTTGAATTGTTTGGTGCATGAGCATTGCTCCCCTTCCTGTAAGGGAAGGTGGTGTACTTATTCAGTGCATGTGTGCTCTACGTTTTCCTACGCAAAGGTTTAAGGTCGGTATGTATGGTAGGTTGGCCTTTTGAAATTGGGATGTGTGTTCATTGCTCCCCTTTGCAAAGGGTATGGTTGGTTGGTCGTCCTACCACTAACGTATTAATTTAGATTATTTCCTACTATCACGCAGGTGCCTGCCAAATTGGTCGACTTGGTCATCATCGACCCGAGCTTGGGTGATGACACTAGACCGCTTTGGGACGTTGGTGAGAAGGCTTGGACGGGCGTTGATGCCTCAGACACTCTGCGAACCTTGATGGTCCAAAACAGGAAGTTTGCCGGGGTGTTGATGTACAGCAACATGGAGCAAGTGAGTACCTTCACTAGGGCTTTTGTTGATGCCACCGCTAAGGACGTGCATCATGTCCCCATTACGCGGATTGGGCCTGACTTCAAACCAGCTTCCAACACAGTGGCCATAGTCGGGACTTTCTCCCTACTCGTGGCACGTCCGTGACATCTTTGCGTGGTATGACGCCAAGTAACGGCCTGAAGGTCTATCTCCCACCAAGTAATGCTGACAAGAGCGTGTTTGGGCGCCCCGATATTAGCGGCTGCTCCATCGGTCCCCGGCAGGTTGGGTACAGCAGGAGATGTGTAGACGAATACCGATACCTCGTGCGAGAGTACAGCAACAAAGGGAACTGGGTGATGTGCTTGCACACTGTAGATGGCTCAGGCATGCTGGCGGCATTGCTAGAGGGTCGGAGCGTCGTCGGTTTGGAGTCAGTCCCACAGAGGCTTGGGGTCGCTACATGGCGTTTGAAGAAGTTTCATGCCACAGAGAAAGTCTTGCTCAAACATCACGCCGCCATGCAAGAGGCTGGTGATGACGCCAGAGCTAAGAATCTGGTGCACAAGCTCGTTGAAGATGACATGGAAGAGCTGAGTAGCCTCATGCCTGCAAAGCCTAGTGATGACATGCTAGGCCGAGTGTGGGACGAGCTGAAAGGCTTGCGTAAAGATCATAGCGGATCAAAGCTCTTTCCAACTATGACAGATGAGAAATTCAAGACCATTGGGGGCAGGATAGTTGAGAGGTGCACCGACATCGCCACAGCACAGGCATTCATCGACGAACCATCGGCCCTCTTGATCACCATTGGAAAAATGATGAAGCAGATGAAGAGCATGGCTGAGGGGGAATGAGGTTGTAAAGCAAGCACGTGAATAATGGGATTAAGACGTTGTGAGGTTAGGAAGTAGGGTGATGTGTTCAGGTGCTAGGATAATGTTTTGTCGTGGTGGTGTAGTGCGTGGAGGTCTCGTAGAGTGCTGCAGCACCAATGTCGACCTACCCAAATGTGTGTCCTCCACCACCACCGTGAATGGGGCTTTGAGGCAGTGAGGTTGGAAGTATATGAGTTATAAGGTAATGAGTTTTGAGGTTATGATTTACGGTTTGGAGATTGCGAGGTTATGAGTTATGAGTTACAAGGTAATGGGTTATGAGGTAATGAGTTAAGAGTTCTAAGATTGCGAGGTTACGAGTTACGAATGATGAGTTACAAGGTAATGACTTATGAGGTTTTGATGTAAGAGTTCAGAGATTGCGAGGTTATTAGTTACGATTTATGAGTTATGAGGTTATGAGTTATGAGTTATGTAACAAGATTCAATAATTGTCAAGGAATTGTCTCTTTCTCCAAAAACTAGAAAACAATCTTATGTTTAAAAACATAAGATGATTCTAAGATAGTGAAGGAATTGTCTCTTTGTCGGAAAACTAGAAAACAATCCTATGTTCAAAAACATAAGAAGATTCGAAGAAATCCAGCAAAAACTCACAAATCAAGAAATTTGCCTAAACGGTCTTTTGATTTGAATCATAAGATTCCACAAATTTAGAAGCATCCACAAAATCGGCGGGAAGCAGGAACGCCCATTCAGTGGGCTCACATCTGGGCTCACCAGTGGGCTCACCAGTGGGCTCACCAGTGGGCTCACAACTGGGCTCACAACTGAGCTCACAACTGGGCTCACCAGTGGGCTCACAACTAGGCTCACCAGTGGGCTCACCAGTGGGCTCATACCTGGGCTCACCGGTGGGCTCACCAGTGGGCTCACAACTGGGCTCACAAGTGGGCTCACCAGTGGACTCACAACTGGGCTCACCAGTGGGATCACCAGTGGGCTCACAACTGGGCTCACCAGTGGGCTCACCAGTGGATTCACAACTGGGCTCACCCGTGGGCTCAACAGTGGTCTCACAACTAGGCTCACAACTGGGCTCACAACTGGGCTCACCAGTGGGCCTACCAGTGGGCTCACAACTGGGCTCACAACTGGGCTCACAACTGGGCTCACAACTGGGCTCACAACTGGGCTCACCAATGGGCTCACCAGTGGCCTCACCAGTGTGCTCACCAGAGGGCTCACTAGTGGGCTCACCAGTGGGCTCACAACTGGGCTCACCAGTGGGCTCACCAGTGGGCTCACAACTGGGCTCACAACTGGGCTCACCAGTGGGCTCACAACTGGGCTCACCAGTGGGCTCACAAGTGGGCTCACCAGTGGGCTCACCAGTGGGCTCACCAGTGGGCTCACCAGTGGGCTCACAACTGGGCTCACAACTGGGCTCACTAGTGGGCTCACCAGTGGGCTCAAAACTGGGCTCACCTGTGGGCTCACAAATGGGCTCACAAATGGGCTCACCAGTGGGTTCACCAGTGGGCTCACAACTGGGCTCACGAGTGGGCTCACCAGTGGGCTCACAACTGGGCTCACCAGTGGGCTCACCAGTGGGCTCACCAGTGGGCTCACCAGTTGGCTCACAACTGGGCTCACTAGTGGGCTCACCTGTGGGTTCACCAGTGGGCTCACCAGTGGGCTCACGAGTGGGCTCACAACTGGGCTTACTAGTGGGCTCACAACTGGGCTCACCAGTGGGCTCAAAACTGGGCTCACCAGTGAGCTCACAACAGGGCTTACAACTGGGCTCACCAGTGGGCTCACCAGTGGGCTCACAACTGGGCTCACCAGTGGGCTCACGAGTGGGCTCACCAGTGGGCTCACAACTAGGCTCACCAGTGGGCTCACCAATGGGCTCACAAGTGGGCTCACAACTGGGCTCACCAGTGGGCTCAACAGTGGGCTCACCAGTGGGCTCACAACTGGGCTCACCAGTGGGCTCACCAGTGGGCTCACCAGTGGGCTCACAACTGGGCTCACAACGGGGCTCGCAACTGGGCTCACAACTGGGCTCACCTGTGGGCTTACCAGTGGGCTCACAACTGGGCTCACAACTGGGCTCACCCGTGGGCTCACCAGTGGGCTCACAACTTGGCTCACAACTGGGCTCACCAGTGGGCTCACCAGTGAGCTCACCAGTGGGCTCACAACTGGGCTCACACCTGGGCTCACCAGTGGGCTCACTAGTGGGCTCACCTGTGGGCTTACAACTGGGCTCACAACTGGGCTCACCAGTGGGCTCACCAGTGGGCTCACAACTGGGCACACAACTGGACTCACCTGTGGGCTCACCAATGGGCTCACAACTGTGCTCATCAGTGGGCTCACAACTGGGCTCACAACTGGGCTCACCTGTGGGCTCACCAGTGGGCTCACAACTGGGCTCACAACTGAGCTCACCAGTGGGCTCACAACTGGGCTCACAACTGGGCTCACAAGTGGGCTCACTCGTGGGCTCACCAGTGGGCTCACAACTGGGCTCACAACTGGGCTCACGACTGGGCTCACCAGTGGGATTACCAGTGGGCTCACAACTGGGCTTACCAGTGGGCTCACCAGTGGGCTCACTAGTGAGCTCATAACTGGGCTCACAACTAGGCTCACCAGTGGGCTCACATCTGGGCTCACCAATGGGCTCACCAGTGGGCTCACAATTGGGCTCACAACTGGGCTCACTAGTGGGCTTACTAGTGGGCTCACCAGTGGGCTTACAATTGGCCTCACATCTGGGCTCACCAGTGGGCTCACCAGTGGGCTCACAACTGGGCCCACAACTGGGCTCACAACTGGGCTCACCAGTGGGCTCACAACTGAGCTCACGAGTGGGCTCACCAGTGGGCCCACAATTGGGCTCACAACTGGGCTCACTCGTGGGCTCACAACTGGGCTCACAACTGGGCTCACCTGTGGGCTCACGAGTGGGCTCACAACTGGGCTCACTAGTGGGATCACAACTGGGCTCACAACTGGGCTCACCCGTGGGCTCACCAGTGGGCTCACAACTGGGCTCACAACTGGGCTCACAACTGGGCTCACCAGTGGGATTACCAGTGGGCTCACAATTGGGCTCACCAGTGGGCTCACCAGTGGGCTCACTAGTGGGCTCATAACTGGGCTCACAACTAGGCTCACCAGTGGGCTCACATCTGGGCTCACCAATGGGCTCACCAGTGGGCTCACAATTGGGCTCACAACTGGGCTCACCAGTGGGCTTACTAGTGGGCTCACCAGTGGGCTCACCAGTGAGCTCACAACAGGGCTCACTAGTGGGCTCACAACTGGGCTCACAACTGGGCTCACAAGGGGGCTCACCAGTGGGCTCACAACTGGGCTCACAGCTGGGCTCACCAGTGGGCTCACAACTGGGCTCACAACTGGGCTCACCAAAGGGCTCACCAGTGGGTGGGCTCACAACTGGGCTCAAAACTGGGCTTACCCGTGGGCTCACCAGTGGGCTCACAACTGGGCTCACAAATGGGCTCACAACTGGGCTCACCAGTGGGCTTACCAGTGGGCTCACAACTGGGCTCACCAGTGGGCTCACTCACTGGGCTCACCAGTGGGTGGGCTCACAAATGGGCTCACCTGTGGGCTCCACCTGTGGGCTCACAACTGGGCTCACCAGTGTGGCTCACCAGTGGGCTCACACACTGGGCTCACCAGTGGGCTGGGCTCACAACTGGGCTCACCAGTGGGCTCACCAGTGGGCTCACCAGTGGGCTCACAACTGGGCTCACAACTGGGCTCACCAGTGGGGGCTCACCAGTGGGCTCACCAGTGGGCTCACAACTGGGCTCACCAGTGGGCTCACAACTGGGCTCACCAGTGGGCTCACCAGTGGGCTCACAACAGTGGGCTCACCAGTGGGCTCACCACTGGGCTCACCAGTGGGCTCACAGCTGGGCTCACAACTGGGCTCACCAGTGGGCTCACAACTGGGCTCACCAACTGGGCTCACCAGTGGGCTCACCAGTGGGCTCACAACTGGGCTCACAACTGGGCTCACCAGTGGGCTCACAACTGGGCTCACCAGTGGGCTCACAACACTGGGCTCACAACACTGGCTCACAACAGTGGGCTCACAATTGGGCTCACCGGTGGGCTCACCAGTGGGCTCACAACTGGGCTCACAACTGGGCTCACCAGTGGGCTCACCAGTGGGCTCACAACTGGGCTCACACTGGGCTCACCAGTGGGCTCACCACTGGGCTCACCAGTGGGCTCACAACTGGGCTCACCAGTGGGCTCACCAGTGGGCTGGGCTCACAACTAGGCTCACAAGTGGCTCACCAGTGGGCTCACCAGTGGGCTCACAACAGTGGGCTCACAACTGGGCTCACAAAGCTCACTGGGCTCACAAACTGGGCTCACCAGTGGGCTCACCAGTGGGCTCACCAGTGGGCTCACAACAGGGGGGCTCACAACTGGGCTCACCAGTGGGCTCACACTGGGCTCACAACTGGGCTCACAGCTCACAACTGGGCTCACAACTGGGCTCACCAGTGGGCTCACAACTGGGCGGCTCACAACTGGGGGCTCACCAGTGGGCTCACAACTGGGCTCACCAGTGGGCTCACCAGTGGGCTCACAGTGGGCTCACAGTGGGCTCACAACTGGGCTCACCAGTGGGCTCACAACTGGCTCACAACCTGGGCTCACCAGTGGGCTCACAACTGGCTCACCTGGGCTCACCAGTGGGCTCACAACTGGGCTCACAACTGGGCTCACCAGTGGGCTCACAACTGGGCTCACCTGGGCTCACCAGTGGGCTCACAACTGGGCTCACAACTGGGCTCACCAGTGGGCTCACAACTGGGCTCACAACTGGGCTCACCAGTGGGCTCACCTGGGCTCACAACTAGGCTCACCAGTGGGCTCACAACTGGGCTCACACTGGGCTCAGGGCTCACCAGTGGGCTCACAAACAACTGGGCTCACAACTGGGCTCACCAGTGGGCTCACCAGTGGGCTCACAACTGGGCTCACCAGTGGCTCACACTGGGCTCACCAGTGGGCTCACAACTGGGCTCACCAGTGGGCTCACAACTGGGCTCACCTGGGCTCACCTGGGCTCACAACTGGGCTCACAACTGGGCTCACCAGTGGGCTCACCAAGTGGGCTGGCTCACCAGTGGGCTCACAACTGGGCTCACCAGTGGGCTCACAACTGGGCTCACAACTGGGCTCACCAGTGGGCTCACAACTGGGCTCACACAACTGGGCTCACCAGTGGGCTCACAACTGGGCTCACAACTGGGCTCACCAGTGGGCTCACCAGTGGGCTCACAACTGGGCTCACCAGTGGGCTCACAACTGGGCTCACAACTGGGCTCACCAGTGGGCTCACAACTGGGCTCACCAGTGGGCTCACCAGTGGGCTCACAAGTGGGCTGTGGGCTCACAACTGGGCTCACCAGTGGGCTCACAACTGGGCTCACAACTGGGCTCACCAGTGGGCTCACCAGTGGGCTCACAACTGGGCTCACAACTGGGCTCACCAGTGGGCTCACCAGTGGGCTCACAACTGGGCTCACAACTGGGCTCACCAGTGGGCTCACCAGTGGGCTCACAACTGGGCTCACAACTGGGCTCACAACTGGGCTCACCAGTGGGCTCACAACTGGGCTCACCAGTGGGCTCACAACAGGGGCTCACAACTGGGCTCACCAGTGGGCTCACAACTGGGCTCACCAGTGGGCTCACCAGTGGGCTCACAACTGGGCTCACAACAGTGGGCTCACCAGTGGGCTCACAACTGGGCTCACCACTGGGCTCACTGGGCAAGTGGGGGCTCACCAGTGGGCTCACAACTGGGCTCACAAAGTGGGCTCACAACTGGCTCACAACTGGGCTCACCAGTGGGCTCACCAGTGGGCTCACAACTGGGCTCACAACTGGGCTCACCAGTGGGCTCACCGGTGGGCTCACAACTGGGCTCACCAGTGGGCTCACAACTGGGCTCACAAGTGGGCTCACAACTGGGCTCACCAGTGGGCTCACCAGTGGGCTCACTAGTGGGCTCACAACTGGGCTCACCAGTGGGCTCACCAGTGGGCTCACAACTGGGCTCACAAGGGCTCACCAGTGGGCTCACAAACTGGGCTCACCAGTGGGCTCACAACAGGCTCACCAGTGGGCTCACCAGTGGGCTCACCTACAGTGGGCTCACCAGTGGGCTCACAACTGGGCTCACCTGGGCTCACCAGTGGGCTCAGTGGGCTCACAGTGGGCTCACCAGTGGGCTCACAACTGGGCTCACAACAGTGGGCTCACAACTGGGCTCACCAGTGGGCTCACAACTGGGCTCACCGCTCACACAGTGGGCTCACCAGTGGGCTCACAACTGGGCTCACCAGTGGGCTCACAGTGGGCTCACAACTGGGCTCACAACTGGGCTCACAAGCTCACAGTGGGCTCACAACTGGGCTCACAACAGTGGGCTCACCAGTGGGTGGGCTCACCAGTGGGCTCACAAACTGGGCTCACCAGTGGCTCACCAGTGGGCTCACCAACTGGGCTCACAAACTGGGCTCACCAGTGGGCTCACAATGGGCTCACAGTGGGCTCACCAGTGGGCTCACAACTGGGCTCACGAGTGGCTCACCAGTGGGCTCACCAGTGGGCTCACAACTGGGCTCACCAGTGGGCTCACCAGTGGGCTCACAACTGGGCTCACAAGTGGGCTCACAACTGGGCTCACCAGTGGGCTCACCAGTGGGCTCACCAGTGGGCTCACAACTGGGCTCACAAGTGGGCTCACCAGTGGGCTCACAACTGGGCTCACAACACCAGTGGGCTTGGGCTCACCAGTGGGCTCACAACTGGGCTCACAACTGGGCTCACAACTGGGCTCACCAGTGGGCTCACCAGTGGGCTCACAACTGGGCTCACCAGTGGGCTCACAACTGGGCTCACCAGTGGGCTCACAACTGGGCTCACCAGTGGGCTCACAACAGTGGGCTCACAACTGGGCTCACCAGTGGGCTCACAACTGGGCTCACCAGTGGGCTCACCAGTGGGCTCACCAGTGGGCTCACAACTGGGCTCACCAGTGGGCTCACAACTGGGCTCACAACTGGGCTCACCAGTGGGCTCACAACTGGGCTCACCAGTGGGCTCACCAGTGGGCTCACCAGTGGGCTCACAACTGGGCTCACAACTGGGCTCACCAGTGGGCTCACCAGTGGGCTGGGCTCACAGTGGGCTCACAACTGGGCTCACAACTGGGCTCACAGTGGGCTCACCAGTGGGCTCACCAGTGGGCTCACAACTGGGGCTCACCAGTGGGCTCACACTGGCTCACAACTGGGCTCACCAGTGGGCTCACCAGTGGGCTCACCAAGTGGGCTCACAACTGGGCTCACAAGTGGGCTCACAACTGGGCTCACCAGTGGGCTCACAACTGGGCTCACACTGGGCTCACCAGTGGGCTCACACACCAGTGGGCTCACCTGGGCTCACCAGTGGGCTCACAACTGGGCTCACCAGTGGGCTCACAACTGGGCTCACGGTGGGCCACAACTGGGTTCACCAGTGGGCTCACCAGTGGGCTCACAACTGGGCTCACCAGTGGGCTCACAACTCACAAGTGGGCTCACCAGTGGGCTCACAACTGGGCTCCACCAAGTGGGCTCACCAGTGGGCTCACAACTGGGCTCACCAGTGGGCTCACACAAGACTCACAACTGGGCTCACAGTGGGCTCACTGGGCTCACCAGTGGGCTCACACAGTGGGCTTGGGGCTCAACAACTGGGCTGCCAACTGGGCTCACCAGTGGGCTCACAACTGGGCTCACCAGTGGGCTCACCAGTGGGCTCACAAGGGCTCACCAGTGGGCTCACAACTGGGCTCACCAGTGGGCTCACAACTGGGCTCACCAGTGGGCTCACCAGTGGGCTCACAACTGGGCTCACCAGTGGGCTCACCAGTGGGCTCACAACTGGGCTCACCAGTGGGCTCACCAGTGGGCTCACAACTGGGCTCACACTGGCTCAACAGTGGGCTCACAACTGGGCTCACAACTGGGCTTCACCAGTGGGCTCACCAGTGGGCTCACAACTGGGCTCACCAGTGGGCTCACAACTGGGCTCACAGTGGGCTCACCACTGGGCTCCACAACTGGGCTCACCAGTGGGCTCACCAACTGGGCTCACCCAGTGGGCTCACAACTGGGCTCACCAAGTGGGCTCACCTGGGCTCACAACTGGGCTCACAGTGGGCTCACACCAGTGGGCTCACACACAGCCTTCACCAGTGGGCTCAACAACACACAACTGGGCTCACCACACAACTGGGCTCACCAGTTGGGCTCACAACTGGGCTCACAGTGGGCTCACCAGTGGGCTCACACTGGGCTCACAACTGGGCTCACCAGTGGGCTCACAACTGGGCACAACTGGGCTCACAACAGTGGGCTCACACTGGGCTCACCAGTGGGCTCACAACTGGGGCTCACCAGTGGGCTCACAAACTGGGCTCACCAGTGGGCTCACAACTGGGCTCACCAGTGGGCTCACAAGTGGGCTCACCTCACCACCAGTAGGCTCACAACTGGGCTCACAGTGGGTGGGCTCACAACTGGGCTACAACTGGGCTCACACCTGGGCTCACCAGTGGGCTCACAGGGCTCACACACAGTGGGCTCACAACTGGGCTCACCAGTGGGCTCACAACTGGGCTCACCAGTGGGCTCACAACTGGGCTCACCAGTGGGCTCACAACTGGGCTCAACTGGGCTCACCAGTGGGCTCACCAGTGGGCTCACAATAGTGGGCTCACCAGTGGGCTCACAAAAACTGGCTCACCAGTGGGCTCACAACTGGGCTCACACCACCAGTGGGCTCACAAACTGGGCTCACCTGGCTCACCAGTGGGCTCACAACAGTGGGCTCACAACTGGGGCTCACAACTGGGCTCAACCAGTGGGGCTGCTCACCAGTGGGCTCACCAGTGGGCTAGTGGCTCACAACAGTGGGCTACACTGGGTCACTGGGCTCAACCATGGGCTCACAATGGGCTCACCAGTGGGCTCACCAGTGGGGCTCAGTGGGCTCAGTGGGCTCACAACTGGGCTTCACCTGGCTCACCAGTGGGCTCACCAGTGGGCTCACAACTGGGCTTGGGCTCACCAGTGGGCTCACAACTGGGCTCACAACTGGGCTCACCAGTGGGCTCACAACTGGGCTCACCAGTGGGCTCACCAGTGGCTCACAACTGGGCTCACCACTGGGCTACTGGGCTCACAGCTGGCTCAGGCTCACAACTGGGCTCACCAGGGCTCACAACTGGGCTCACAACTGGCTCACCAGTGGGCTCACAAGGGCTCACAACTGGGCTCACACAACTGGCTCACCAGGCTCACCAGGTTCACCACACAACTGGGCTCACAACTGGGCTACCAGTGGGCTCACAACTGGGCTCACCAGGCTCACAACCTCACACAGTGGCTCC
This sequence comes from Microglena sp. YARC, assembly GCA_022414725.1. Lineage (NCBI taxonomy): Eukaryota > Viridiplantae > Chlorophyta > Chlorophyceae > Chlamydomonadales > Chlamydomonadaceae > Microglena > Microglena sp. YARC. The sequence goes on along the minus strand of JAJSRW010001847.1, from coordinate 6,362 downwards.
ACCTGGGCTCACAACACAGTGGGCTCACCTGGGCTCACAACTAGGCTCACAAAGTGGGCTCACAACTGGGCTCACAAACTGGGCTCACCAGTGGGCTCACAACTGGGCTCACAACTGGGGCTCACCAGTGGGCTCACCAGTGGGCTCACAACTTGGCTCACAACTGGCTCACCAGTGGGCTCACCAGTGGGCTCACAACTAGTGGGCTCACAGTGGGTGGCTCACCAGTGGCTCACAACTGGGCTCACTGGGCTCACCAGTGGCTCACAACTGGGCTCACAACTGGGCTCGACAAGTGGGCTCACAACTGGGCTCACAACTGGCTCACCAGTGGGCTCACCAATTGGGCTCACAACTGGGCTCACAACAGTGGGCTCACAACTGGGCTCACCAGTGGGCTCACAAATGGCTAACAGTGGGCTCACAACTGGGCTCACCAGGGCTACTGGGCTCACCAGTGGGCTCACAACTGGGCTGGGCTCACAACTGGGCTCACAACTGGGCTCACCAGTGGGCTCACTGGGGGCTCACAACTGGCTCACCAGTGGCTCACAACTGGGCTCACAAGTGGGCTCACAACTGGGCTCACAACTGGGCTCACCAGTGGGCTCACCAACTGGGCCACAACTGGGCTCACAGTGGTCTCACTGGGCTCACATGGGCCTCACGGCTCACCAGTGGGCTCACAACTAGCTCACAACTTGGCTCACCATGGGCTCACCAGTGGGCTCACAACTGGGCTCACTGGGCTCACACAAGTGGGCTCAACAACTGGGCTCACAACTGGGCTCACCAGTGGGCTCACAAGTGGGCTCACACAGTGGGCTCACAACTGGCTCACACTGGGCTCACAACTGGGCTCAACAGTGGGCTCACAACTGGGCTCACCAGTGGGCTCACAACTGGGCTCACAACTGGGCTCACCAGTGGGCTCACCAGTGGGCTCACCAGTGGGCTCACAAACTAACAACATGGCTCACCAGTGGGCTCACAACTGGGCTCACAACTGGGCTCACAGTGCGGCTCACCAGTGGGCTCACAACTGGGCTCACAACTGGGCTCACCTGGGCTCACCAGTGGGCTCACAATGGCTTCACAACAAGGGCTCACCAGTGGGCTCACAACTGGCTCACCAGGTGGGCCAGTGGGCTCACAACTGGGCTCACAACTGGTGGGCTCACCAGTGGGCTCACAACTCACCAGTGGGGCTCACAACTGGCTCACAACTGGCTGGCTCACCAGTGGCTCACAAGCTCACCAGTGGGCTCACAACTGGGGCTCACCAGTGGGCTCACAAACCTCACACTGGGCTCACCAGTGGGCTCACCAGTGGGCTCACAATTGGGCTCCACAGGCTCACAACTGGCTCACCAGTGGGCTCACAACAGTGGGCTCACACTGGGCTCACCAGTGGGCTGGGCTCACAACTGGGCTCCAAACTAGGGGCTCACCAGTGGGCTCAACAACTGGGCTCACAACTGGGCTCACCAGTGGGCTCACAACTGGGCTCACCTGGCTCACAACTGGGCTCACAACTCACAAGTGGGCTCACCAGTGGGCTCACACCTGGGCTCACAACTGGGCTCACTAACTGGGCTCACAACTGGGTCACCAGTGGGCTCACAACTGGGCTCACCAGTGGGCTCACCTGGGCTCACCAGCTGGGCTCACAAGTGGGCCAGTGGGCTCACAACTGGGCTCACCAACTGGGCTCACCAGTGGGCTCACATCAGGCTCACAACTGGGCTCACTAGTGGGTCACAACTGGGCTCACCTGGGCTCACAACTGGGCTCACAACGTGGGCTCACCAGTGGGCTCACATTCACCAGTGGGCTCACAGGGCTCACAACTGGGCTCACAACATGGGCTCACATCACACAACTGGGCTCACCAGTTGGCTCACAAGCTCACATGGGCTCACAAAGTGGGCTCACAACTGGGCTCACCACACACCAGTGGGGCTCACAACTGGGCTCACCAGTGGGCTCACATGGGCTCACAACTGGGCTCACAACTGGGCTCAACTGGGCTCACCACTGGGTGGGCCTCACCAGTGGGCTCACCAGTGGGGTGGGCTACTAGTGGGCTCACAACTGGGCTCACAGTGGGCTCCACCAGTGGGCTCAAACTAGCTATGGGCTCACAACAACTGGGCAACTGGGCTCACCAGTGGGCTCACAACTGGCTCACAAGTGGCTCACCAGTGGCACAACTGGGCTCACCAACAACTGGGCTTCACAACTCGGCTCACCAGTGGGCTCACAACTGGGCTCACAAGTGGGCTCAACAAGGCGGGCTCACAACTGGGCTCACAACCTCACCAGTGGGCTCACCACTGGGCTCACAACTGGGCTCAACCACCAGTGGGCTCCCAACTGGGCTTCAGTGGGCACCAGTGGGTCACAAACTGGGGCTCACAACTGGGACTGTGGGGGCAGTGGCGCTCACCAGTGGGCTTCACCAGTGGGGCTCACAACTGGAGCTCACACTTGGGCTCACAACTGGGCTCACAAACTAACCCAGTTGGGCTCACCTGGGCTTCACAACTGGGCTCACCAGTGGGCTGGCTCACAACGGCTCACCAGTGGGCTCACAAGTGGGCTGGTGGGCTCACAACTGGGCCTCACAACTGGGCTCACCAGTGGGCTCACAACTGGGCTCACACCACAGGGCTCACCAGTGGGCTCCCTTACGTGGGCTTGGGCTCACCAGTGGGCTCACAACTGGGCTCACACTGGGCGTGGGCTCACCATGGCTCACAGTGGGCTGGGTTCACCAGTGGGAGCTCACAACTGGGCTCACCAGCTACAACGGACAAGGCTAACTTCCACCCTAACAAACCTGGGCTCACCTCCTAGGGTGGGGCTCACACACTGGCTCAACTGGGTCACCAGTGGGCAGTGGGCTCACAACCGCTCACAACTGGCCCTCACCATGGGCTCACAACTGGCTAACAACTGGGCTCAAGTGGGCTCACAATGGGCTCACAGGGCTCACCAGTGGGACTGGCGCTCACAACTGGCTCACAGGCTCACCAGGGGCTCAACTGGGACAGTGGGCTCACCAGTGGGCTCACAACTGGGCTCACAACTAGGCTCACCAGTGGGCTCACCAGTGGGCTCACAACTGGGCTCACAACTCACAACTGGGCTCACAACTGGCTCACAGTGGCTCACAACTGGGCTCACCAGTGGGCTCACAACTGGGCTCACAACTGGGCTCCCCTCACCAGTGCTCACAATTGGGCTCACAACTGGGCTCACATAGTGGGCTCACAACTGGGTCACACTGGGCTCACACAGTGGGCTCACAAACCTCAACTGGGCTCACAACAGTGGGCTCACCAGTGGGCCTCACAAGTGGGGCTCACAACTGGGCTCACCAAGTGGGCTCACAAAACTGGGCTCACCAAGTGGGCTCACAACTGGGCTCACAACAAACTGGCCTCACCAGTGGGCTCACCAGTGGGCTCACAACTTAGCTCACCAGTTGGGCTCACAACTGGGCTCACAACTGGGCTCACAACAACTGGGCTACCAGTGGGCTCACCAGCTCACAACTGGGCTCACCAGTGGGCTCACAAACTGGGCTCACCAGCTTCACAACTGGGCTCACAACTGGGCTCACAACTGGGCTCACACAGGGCTCACCAGTGTCTCACACTGGGCTCACGGGCTCAAAATGCTAGTCGGCTCACTACCAGTGGGCTCACAAGACTGGGACCACCTCACAACTGGGTCACCTGGGGTGAGCTCACCAGGTGGCTCCAACAAGTGGGAATGGCCCAACAACTGGGCTCACAAGTTGGTGCTCCACAACTGGAGTCACAACATGCGGCTCACAGTGGGGCTCCTCACTGGGTCTCCATCAAGGCTCAACACAGAACTCAGCGACTCAAACACTGGCTCTCACCACTGGCTTCACCAGTGGGCTCACAACTAGGTGTGATCCAACACAACAGTTGGGCTCACAATTTCACAACAGTTCACCAGTGCTCTAACCAAAACAGGCTCACCAATAAGTGGGCTTCTCACCCAAGTGGCTCACCAAAACCCTGTGGTCATCCTCACAACTGGGGCCTCTCACCCGTGGGCGTGCTCCACAACTGGGCTTCTAATCTAACCGCTCCACACAACTGGGCTCACACCCCAGTGCGTGGGCTTCACAACTGGGCTAAAGAACACAACTCAACCAGGTCACAAAGCTGCATCAACTGGTCGCTTGCACCAGTGGGCTCACAAATAGCTCACCAAGTGGCTCACTGACTGGGCCGTTTCCAGTCTCACCCCAACTTCAAGCCTGAGAAGTATCAGAGATAGCTCACATAAATGCACCTGGCTCACAAGTGTGCGAGGAGAGCGTGGGCTTCTGAGGGCCACACCAGTGGTCAAACCACTGGGCTCACAACTCTTCACCAGAGGCTTCACAAACTGAGCTCACAAACTGAACCTCAACCATCACCCAGTGGGCTCAGCGAAGAATGGGCTCACACACTCTGAGGCTCCTCACAGTGGGCTCACGCATAACTGTGGCTTCCACACCCACTTGGCTTCATCAACAGTGGAAATTCACGCACCAGTGGCGCTCTCACCAGGTCAATCCCAATGGGGCATAACAAAACTAGGCTCACAAACTGGGGCTTCCACCACTGCGGACTCAGAACCAGTGGGCTCACAACAGTGAATCACAACTGGCTCACCAACTTGGCTCACCAAAGTGAACCCAAGACAATCAAAACTTACTAACCATGGGTCACCAACCTGGGCTTCAACCAAATGGCTTCCGACCACTGCTCACAAAAAGGGGCTTCACCAAACTGGTCTCACCAGTGGGTTCACAACAGTGGGCATCGCGCCGTGGGGCCAATCTAGTGGGCTCATAACATGGGAGCTCCAACAACGAAGCCCACCAGTGGGCTTCGAACACCACAACTCACTAGTGGGATCAACTCACAGTGGGTCTCAAACCAACAGGGCCTCACAACTGTTTCTCACAATGGCATCACTAGAGACGGCACTCACTCCAACAAAACAGCGGCTCACAATGGGGCTCACCAGTGCTCACAACTAGGCTCCACCAACTGGCTCACCAAACTTCACAACTGGGCTCACCAAGTGGGCTCCACAACAGGGCTTACACTGTGCCAAGCGGCCACTCCACCAGTGGGCCAGCACAAATGGGCTCACAACAGTGAGCTCACAACTGGGCTCACCAGTGGGCTCACCTGCGGCTTCACAACTGGCTGCTCCACCAGTGGGCTCACAACTTGGGCCCACCTGGACACCGGTGGGGCTCAACGAAACTAGACAAAAATCCAACCAGGGGCTCGCCAGTCTCTCTCACAACTGGCGCTCCCACAACTTGGGCTTTTTCACCAATGGGCTCACCAGTGGGGCTTTTTCACCCAAAAAAAAACTGGGCTCACCAACTTGGGGGGGCTCAACCTGTGAAGCCTCCCAACAACTGGGCTCACCAGGGTGGGCTCCAAACCTAACTGGGGGCTCAAAAAACAAACTAGGCTCCACCCAGTGGGGCTCAAGAAAACCAAATGGGGGTTTCACCAGTGGGCTCACCAAGCGGCTCCACAACCTGGCTCAACAAAAAAACTCGGGCTCCAAACTTAGTGGGCCTTTCACCCAAACTGGGCTTCCAACAAAACTGGCTTTCCACAGTGGGCTCACAAAATTTTGGGGCTTCACCCACAAAAACTTGGGGCTCCACCCAGTTGAGGTTCACCAAATGGGGCTTTCAACAAACTGGGGCTCACCCCAAATTTGGCTCCCACCCAAACTGGAGGCTCAAACCAAAGTGGGCCCTCCCCCACAAAAACTGGGGGCTTTCCCCAAACCAAAAAGTTTGGGGCTCCCACCCCCCAATTTTTGGGGCTCACCAGTGGGTGATTCCCTCCCCCAATGGGCTCAACAACTGGGGTTTTTTCCAAACCTGTGGGGCTCCCACAACTGGGCTTCCACAAAAAACCAAGGAGCTTCCCCCCAAAACCCAAAGTGGGGCCTTTCCCCCCACCCCGGGCTTCTTACACACCCAAGTGGGTGTCGGGCCCTTTTCACAAAAAGGCTTTTTGGGGGGGCCCTCAAACCAAAAAAACTGGGGGGGGCTCAAACCCCAAAAAAGCGTGGGGCTCCCCCCAACCCCAGGTGGCTTCCCCCCCACCCCCCCAAAAAAAAAAAAAAAACTTTAGGCTCCAACCCCCCCCAAAAACTGGGGGGGGCTCCCAAAACCCCAAGGGTTTTGGGGGGGGGGCTTTTTCCCCAAAAAAAAAAAAAACCCCCATTTTTTCCCCCTTTTCCCCCCCCCCCCCTTTTTTTTTTTTTCCCTTTTTTTTCTTTTTTTTTTTTTTTTT